>JASANB010007144.1:0-56819 GCA_030248155.1 Sabatieria punctata
ACTAATGTTTGCAAGCTTAACCAAAGAAAATTGTCTCAAAGGGACATTATTCTACATTGGAAACACGTACAAAGCGTTGATAGTAGTGCTATTATTAGAAGGGCGCTACTATTGGGGCCGTCCATAAACGACGTCGTTCCAAAATCCCGATTTTTCGGACCCCCCTCCCCCCAAAATCGCCTTGCGTCGCTTCTGGGGACCCCCTCCCCCTAGGCGACGTCGTTTTCCGTTTACCCCCCCCCCGATAATAGTGCAGTGCATGCAGTACTGTCATGTTTTCTTGTTGCCATACTGTAATGAATTGAATAGATCCCTTCAGCCACTCTGGGAAGCTTTTCTGAATGTAGAAATCTTTGACAGAATGTACATAAATCGAAAATAATATATTCAAAGTTCCCCAAAATTCCGAAAAAAGCGACGTCGTTTTTTGCAAACCCTCTCCCCCTCCTGGTGCGTCGTCTATCGTCGCATTTCAGCCGACCCCCCTCCCCCTTCTAGAACGACGTCGTTTATGGACGGCCCCATAGAGCGTACGCGTTTATATGCTCGGGCTGTCCGTAAAGGGCGCTACTATTAGAGCGTGCGCTTTATTAGAACTTTCACGGTCTAAATTTTCTTTTTCTTTCAGGCGTGTACTTCAGCGTTCTCGTGCTGACAGGTCGTTACTACGCAACAATCCAGTTATTCACCTGTCTCTTTATGCCGCACGAAATTCTGTTTGCCATATCTACCCCCTGCTTTTGTCTCATGAACTTAATCATTTCAGTAGATAGATTATTCGCTGCTTCTCAACCACTTATTTACTTCGGCACCTCACGCATGTATGCACTGATCATTGTGTTGGGTTGCTTCACAGTCTGTCTGCTTATGGGCGTAGCATTGCCCATCCTATTGTCACTCTTTAACGGTTCATACAAAAAACAAACGTCCATGTTGTGCAGTCCAATAGTGCTTGCTTCAATCCACCCTTGGTTGTTTGTGTGGTACAAAGACCCGGGAACAGTGTATCTGTTGTTGTCTGGTCTGCTCTGTATTCCCATTGTCTGTATGTACGCCAAAAACACCAGAGTTAGTAGTGAAATCAATAGTTCTGCTAACAGTGTTCAGCAGAAAATGCAGCAGAAGCTTACAAAGAGTTTGGTTATTAGTGCGCTCTGCACTATACTGGTGCATGTGGTGCCGGCACAGCTGGCATACCCGTTTTGGGAAAGAGGCTACACTAGAATCACATCCTTGCTCTTTATTATATCCAATGGAGACCTGGTGTTGAATGCGCTGATTTTGTACAGAAGACAACCGGAGATCAGGTAAGGAGGGTATTAGGTTGTACAGTCAGGCACTTAAGAGTCAGTCTCTGAACCGATCGAGTCTTGGCCCTTTGCCCTATTCAGACCCAAAATTGAAAGTTGGGCGTAGAGGGCTGAAAGTTGGAACACTAAAACATATTGACAAGTTATCAATGACCTGCAAAGAATTTCCAGATTCGACGCTCCACGCTCGAGATATGGCCTTCTAAAAATCGGCCCGCTTAACTATGGGACCAAAATTTCGATATCGAATTTCTGACTTGCTGATCGGAATTCAGACCTAACAAACGGGGTTTTTGCGTAACTTTTTGAGTAGTTTAAGAATCTTTTACTAAATTTCATTTTTGGAAAAAAAATTTTTTTTCGTCCCCCTATCGGGGGGCATAACTCGTCTGCAACCCCCCCTAGACCGTTCTTTTTATTTCAGATTATTGTAGCGCTATATCTTAGCTACACGCCGGTGTAAAACATTACGGGCTACCGGACGGCAAACACTGAAATATTTGCGTTCAAAAATTAAAAATGCCACATTTTGCATGTTTCACTGGGGTACATAAATTTCCAACTCCATGTTTCAGCTTACTAATTGGAGTTGAATGCTAAAAATTGATGTCTAAGCTGTACTTTTAGAGTAGTTTAAGAAACTTTCATTGAATTTTCATTTTTGGAAAAAAAATTTTTTTTTTCGTCACCCTATCGGGGGCATAACAAATCTGGAACCCCCCTAGACCGTTCTTTTTATTTCAGATTATTGTAGCGCTATATCTTAGCTACACGCCGGTGTAAAACAATATGGGCTGCCGGACGGCAAACACTGAAATATTTGCGTTCAAAGATTAAATATGCCACATTTTGCATGTTTCAATGTGCCCAAAATGTGGCATGTTTAATCTTGGAACACAAATATTTCAGGGGTTGGCGTCCGGCAGCCCATATTGTTTTTTACCGGCGTGTAGCGAGGCTATAGCGCTACAATAATCTGAAATACAAAGAACGGTCTAGGCTCAGACGAATTATGCCCCCCGATAGGGGGACGAAAAAAAATTTTTTTTCCAAAAATGAAATTCAATGAAAGTTTCTTAAACTACTCTAAAAGTACAGCTTAAACATCAATTTTTAGCATTCAACTCCAATTAGTAAGCTGGAACATGGAGTTGAAAATTTTTGAGCACAGTGAAACATGCAAAATGTGGCATTTTTAATCTTTGAACGCAAATATTTCAGTGTTTGCCGTCCGGTAGCCCGTAATGTTTTACACCGGCGTGTAGCTAAGATATAGCGCTACAATAATCTGAAATAAAAAGAACGGTCTAGGGGGGTTCCAGACGAGTTATGCCCCCCGATAGGGTGACGAAAAAAAATTTTTTTTCCAAAAATGAAATTCAATGAAAGTTTCTTAAACTACTCTAAAAGTACAGCTTAGACATCAATTTTTAGCATTCAACTCCAATTAGTAAGCTGAAACATGGAGTTGGAAATTTATGTACCCCAGTGAAACATGCAAAATGTGGCATTTTTAATTTTTGAACGCAAATATTTCAGTGTTTGCCGTCCGGTAGCCCGTAATGTTTTACACCGGCGTGTAGCTAAGATATAGCGCTACAATAATCTTAAATAAAACAACGGTCTAGGGGGGTTGCAGACGAGTTATGCCCCCCGATAGGGGGACGAAAAAAAATTTTTTTTCCAAAAATGAAATTTAGTAAAAGATTCTTAAACTACTCAAAAAGTTACGCAAAAACCCCGTTTGTTAGGTCTGAATTCCGATCAGCAAGTCAGAAATTCGATATCGAAATTTTGGTCCCATAGTTAAGCGGGCCGATTTTTAGAAGGCCATATCTCGAGCGTGGAGCGCCGAATCTGGAAATTCTTTGCGGTGGTTACATAGCCTATCAGGACGTATTAGTCCTCCAACTTTGAGCCCTCCACGCCAAAGTTTCATTTTTGGGTCTGAATACTGAAACTCGATCGGTTCAGAGACTGGCTCTTAAAGAACTGAACAGAACAGAACAGAACAGAACAGAACAGAACAGAACAGAACAGAACAGAACAGAACAGAACAGAACAGAACAGAACAGAACAGAACAGAACAGAACAGAGCAGAGCAGAGCAGAGCAGAGCAGAGCAGAGCAGAGCAGAGCAGAGCAGAGCAGAGCAGAGCAGAGCAGAGCAGAGCAGAGCAGAGCAGAGCAGTCAGGCACTTAAGTTCGTTTATGGTACCGGTACCATAAACGGCGTTAACTGCCTGACTGTTCTGTTTATGGATAAAGGTTTGGTATTGTTATCGTGCTTTGTTTGTAGAAAAGCTACACAAGCTTTGTTTCGAGGAAAACAGCTGTCACCGGATTTGACACAGTGGCAAATTAACAGAACCTCCCGTTCCCAGAGAAGGTGACTGTATCAAGAGAAAAGAACCAACATATCTATATCTATCTAGCATGCATGTAACAAGGGAATCCGGGGGTGTGAGACTATTTCGCCTCCTCCGATTTTCTGGCAAGTAATTTTTTGAGCAAATTTTTGCAATTTATTAGAAATTGAGACACTAAAATTTCTAAAATCGCTTGTAAAACCGCGCTTTTCAGCTGTACAGTAGTTGAGCCCAAATTAGCGATTTTTGAGCGTTTTTTTAGTTCCCACCCCTCCCTAGAATTTGGGCTCGGACCCCACAACCCCCTCCCAATCCACTCGGTTTCTGTTTTGTGCTTTTGTTTTTCGATTTTCTTAGATCCGTTCGTTTCTATCTACCTACCTAACCTACCTACTCTGCATAGTCTTGGGGTTTTTCAAAACGAAAACATGAGATACTAACTACGGTAGCAATTTACAGATTTTCTGAGAAAACCTTCCGTAATTGAGGGACTCTCTACCCCCATTAGCGAAAAAAACTATATTAACTTAAGACTACTGTGGTATGTCCGGGGCTCGTTGTCCTAGCGACTTGCCATCAGCGAAGTCAGCAACAACTTTTATCACCACCATACACACTAATAAATAAGGGTGGCTGATCGTAGGCCGGCCGTCAGAGGCCCCGCTACACACACACACTGACGAGAGATAAGGCAGCAACTGGGCCATGCTGCATAGGTAGCGTAACTGGCAGCACAATTTACATGCAGCTGGGCGGCGGGCTACCTACGTACATGTATCACATCCTACGCTTACTGTTGTACTGTTGTTTGGTATTGGATTTTCCGTTTGTGTATGTGTATGCGTATCTGTATGTGTATACACATTTACCTTCAAATGTGTATGGTAATTTGTGTATACACATTCAACAAAACAATGTGTATTTTTGTGTATATTTGTGTATGTGTATTGCACTGAAAATGCAAATTTTATGGCAGCTTTTGAGCCACAAATGCTAGGAAGACAAAATCTCTCAATGTCTGTTGCTTTAAACCTTGGATAGCTTTGAAATCGAGTCACTTAGGCCATTTGAAGGCTTTACCATGATATCTTACCATTTATTACTGCAGCAACAACATCGAAATTTTACGATTCTGTTCGAAATTTTACCGACTCTTGCTGTTTAAATACACATACACAAAAATACACATTTCGAGTATTGTTTGTGTATGGTAATCTGTATCTGAATTTTCAATGTGTATGTGTATGTGTAGGTGTATATACATTGAAAAAACAAATGTGTATTTTTGTGTATGGTATGCCTAAAACCTGATCACAGTGCTGAATAGAAGCCCTCCGTTCCAAATAAGTGAGGAATATGTAGTGTCACTCTATCTCAATCTAATAATCAGCGAGTCATGCATGAGTGAAATGCACGCAGCTTCCCTCGCAATTCGACAGCCAAACCTAGCTTAGCCTGTACAGTTTTCTGTGCAGGGGGCGACACCCTCATTTTTGACAATGAAATAATTTTCACATGCACTGTAAAAAAACTTGTAAAAAAGTTTTAGTCCTCTTGTAGCTTACAGTTGATTCAAGCCCCATCATGAGTATGTCTAACTGTAGCATTAACTACTGTATGCATGACAATGTTTTCATATGACAAGCTGGTTTCTAAAAATCAGTGCGCGGCTCATTTCTTTCAAAGCTCTCGTGACATGTGGCTTATTGGAATGCGCAACTTGTTAGAATAATGTGGCTTATTAGAATAAATGTGGTATCTGGCACACACACTATATAGAAAGAAATGTGGAGTGGACGTGTTCTTCTCTCCTGTCCCCAACCGATAGTTACTATTGTGTTTATACAACTTTTCTATCTTCGTACTTGTGTGTGGGGAAATAAAATTTTTTGGGGGGGGAAAAAAAATGTGGGGGGGAAATCGGGGGGGGGGTGAAAGGGGGGGAAAAAAAAAAAGGGGGAGAAAAGAAAAAAGGGGGTGGGGGGGGGGGGGGGCCGCGGCGTTGTGGGGTTGTGCAAAAAGGGGGGGGGGGGGGGGGGGGGGAAGAAGGGGGGGGGGCGGGGGGGGGGGGGAGCGGGGGGTGAATTTAGAGAAATATGATATGTTCAGCATGTCTGCATGTGTGCATATCCAAGTCTTGTCTAGTACGTGCATACGTAGGTCGGCGCGCTGCTGTGATAATTTGTCTGGTTTGGCCGCGGAGCCAACTATTGATCGCGTTTGCCCAGACATACACCCTAGTGCAGCGGTGTGTGGGTCTGGCCGTGTGTCTAGCGTGTTGAGCGGCAAGGCCTGGTGCAGTGTTTAAATCACTCACTTCTTCTCTCTGCGCACCTGCCTTGCGGTTCGGCCAGTTTTCTCTCCACTTTGTGCGCGTGTCTATTAGCCAGTATTTTAGTGTGGCTGGCAAGTAAAAGTCTGTTCGGTTGTGTTGGCAAGCATCTACTACTGCTGCATCGGCTGCGACACCGTGAGCGACAGCGCGATAGGAACGGCAGAGGAAGATAAGACGACCAACGACGGAGACAGAATAGTGGCGACCGATGTGCAATTCGACACCCAGCTGGACAGCCACCGCCAACAACAAAGAAGATTCCCCGGGTGCTGCGCTCAGTGAGTCTGTTTGCTAAACAACCTTCTTTCCATTGAGGACGGACGTGCGTGCGTGTCGTTTGCTCCGGACGGGGAGTGCTGTGTGTGTCGTGTGCTGCGGAGGCCGAGTGACGTGTGTTGCGTTCATTGACGGGGGAGCCTGCCGGACATCTCGTGCGTTGAATCGGGGACGCCTGGTTCGTTGACGACGGATAATCGGGGGCGTCTCGCTCGTTGATGAGGGACCACCTGCTCCGGCACCGCATCGACAAAACTACAGCGCTGCTTTTCGATCAGCCGGAACCGCATCGACAAACTAACGGACTCGCACTAGAAACGGACCGTGTCTCTCACGGAAGGACTCGAACATAGCAGCGGTGATAAACACACCGCATTGTCGACTCAAAAGGAACGACAGGACTCGACTCGCGCATTGTAGCGGTGATAAACAACGCCGCATAGTCGACTCAAACGGACCAACCGCGGCGGTGAATAATAACGCCGCCTTGTCGACTCAAACGGAACCGTGCATCTCGGGGGCGGAACCGTGCATCTCGGAGGGAGGAATCGCGCATCTCCAGGCTGGACCGAGTGCCCAGTCACTGACTACCGATGGCACAACCCGGACCTAGCAAACTACACCTGCCACCACCGGACCGATACTGGCACCATCCAGGAGAGTCGCCAGTACTGACATGGCCGTTGTGGGAACGACTGTTCACCGATTTCCTCGAAGGAATCGATGAAACCCGACCGGCCGACGGCAAACTCAGTGATCAGGAAAAACGGAAGTTTCTGACGTCCTACATTGGAGCCGCCGCACTCTCGCAATTCTCCAGCCAGAGGGAATTCGCTAACAACCAGACTACCTACATGGAGTTCCTGGGAGCGGCGAGGAGGATTTTCCATCGACCAACCAATGCAGTGAGGGCTCACTTCGATTTCCTGCAGAGGACTCAACATTCCGGTGAACCAGTTGCTGACTATCTGCGGGAGCTACGCCTGCTGATACAACAATGCAGCTTCCCAGTCACTGACGGTGTCATCACGGAAGGAGACCTGACAGAATACCTGTTGGCCATTCAGTTGGTCAAAGGACTGAGTTGCCGGGATACGCAGGAGAAGTTGCTAAGCCAGAGGGATGTCAACCTGGAGAGATTCGCGGAGGTCGCGCAAGCAGACGAGACGGCGCGCCAGGATGCTGCCAAATTGACAGGAAGTCGACCTGCGCAGATCGGTGCGGCCAGTCAGGGAAGGAATCAGCGTGGAGGATGGAGAGGACAGAGAGGAGGCAAAGGACGCCCCTACCAGCCCACCGCCGCGCCCAGAGGGAATTCCAACCCATCTGCCGGGAGGAAGTCGAGTGCAGCCGATGCCTGCACAGCTTGTGGCAGACATGGCCACAGAGCTAACGCCGAATCGTGCCAAGCGAAGGGACAGGAGTGCCACAAATGCAAAAAAGTGGGCCACTTCGCTAAGACGTGCCGGTCAGGAGGATCCAGCAACAAAAACCGGGCCATTCGAGTGAGGGACATCACCAATGGCAGAGGAGCCTACATTCGTGGTCTACAACAACCAGTACACTGTCAGGTGCTGATCACACCGGATAAGGACCAGAAGGGTCGTGCGCTGAGGATGTTGGTGGACACCGGCTCAGACGTTACTGGAATCACGGAATCCGAGTGGCGTAAGTGCTTTGGACGGACCGCAGTCAAGCCAGCCAGGAGACTCGCGAATTTCGACAACTCTACTATCGCTACCCGAGGGCAATTCAGGGCGCAGTTATCGTTACAAGGACGGTCGGTGACAGTGCCAGTGTATGTGTTTAACAACACATGTAACAACACACTGGGCATGGATGCGCTGCGTGCACTGGGAGGAGTGCAAATCGACTTGGATTCGAATAGCACCACTATCAAGGAGGACCCCAGATGCGCAACTGTGCAGAAACCTGACTCGGGAGCAGCCAGTCGAGTGATGAGGGAACAGCAGACGCCCAGTACGCTTCAAAATTCGCAGCCAGACGCGCTGGAAACCTGGAGGACGGCCGGACTGCTGCCACTGCTGGAGGAGTTGTCTAACCTGACGAAAAAGGAAGTCGGCACCTACCCAGATTTCAAACACAGGATTCGGCTCAAACCAGGCGCAAGGACGCCACCCAGACAGCCTGTGAGATCGATCCCAGTGCGCTTTGAGGAGAGAGCCAAAGAAGCCGTCGAGCTGATGGAACGCCAAGGTATCTGGGAGCGAGTTGAGCATGCCGATCGAGTACACGGCATGGTGGTCGTGGAGAAACCAGACGACCCCGGATCAGTCAGGATAACAAGCGATTTGAGTCCGCTCAACAAGGACATCGATCCAGTGCTGTACCCGCTGCCCAACATCCAGGATTTGCTGTATAACAGACTCAGTCAGGCGGAGGTCTTCAGCAAAATCGATCTGCTGAAGGGATACTTCAACGCAGAACTGGATGAGGACAGCCAGCTGCTCACAACGACTGCCACCCCATGGGGGTACTACGCTTACAAGAAACTCCCGATGGGACTGAGGGACAGTGCAGCAGTGTTCCAGAAACTGGTACACGAAACGCTGGAAGGTGTGCCAGGGTGTCAGCCATACATCGATGACATTTTGGTGTATGGAGCGAATCGAAAGGAGCACGATGACAGCCTGAAACGGGTGCTACAACGCTTAAACGAGAAGAATCTTCGCCTCAACCTAAGGAAGTGCGTCGTTGCTCAACCATCAGTGAAGTTCTTGGGCCATGTGATCTGCAAAGGATGTGTCAGGCCGGATCCCGACAAACTGGAGAGTCTGAGGCAGCTGGCACCACCCAAAAACGTCAAGGACGTGCAGAGTTTCTTAGGAGCCGTCAACTACTTAAGCAAGTTCGTGCCCTCACTGTGCGACAAGCTGGAGCCAATTCGAGCACTCACACGGGCTAACACGAAGTTCGTGTGGGGTCGGGAGACTCAGGAGGCGTTCGAACGAGTGAAACAGTTGCTTGGCGGACCGAAGGGGCTGCGCCTTAAGATGTTTCATCCCTTAAAGCAGACCTTTGTCACTACCGACGCATCTGGTTATGGCATTGGTGGGATGCTGTCTCAGGTGCATCACGGCCAGGAATTCCCAGTCGCGTTTGGACACCATACTCTGGACGCCACCAAGCGAAAGTGGGACACCACCGAAAAGGAGGCCTATGCGGCGATGTTTTTCTGCGAGTATTGGGAGAAATACTTGCTGGGCAGACACTTCACGCTTCGAACTGACCACCAAGCGCTACAAGCACTGCTACATCGACAAACCAACCAACGGAAATCGCAGAAGTTCGAACGTTGGGTGCACAGACTCAACGTGTTCGACTATGATGTGCAGTACGTGCCTGGTGACAACAACCACATGGCCGATGTCTTGTCGCGCCTGCAGACCGATTCTGCACCCAGTGGAGTGATTCGTTGCGTCAAAGAGTTGGGATTCTCAGCCGGAAGAATCGCCAAAGCTCTGAGGAACGACCCAGTGCTGAGCAAAGTCAAGCAGTATTGCCTGGAGGGTTGGCCAAACAGAGCCAAACTGCCCGGCCAATTTTGCAACTTGCCTTATCACAGGATGAAGGACGAGTTTTCGGTGGAGGACAAAACAGGACTGGTATTGCGAAACAACAGCCAGATCGTTGTTCCAGGTCCACTCCGAAGAGAACTACTCAGCAAGGCCCACGAGGGACACCCAGGGATCGTTCGCTACAAACGCAAGCTCAGAGAAAGCTACTGGTGGCCGGGGATGGCTACAGAGAGCGAGGAGTTTGTACGCCACTGCAGTGCCTGCCTGGATTCCGCCAAGTCGCAGCCTAAGGTGCCCACACGAGGAGAGCATCTCTATACACCGGAAGAACCATGGGTAGAACTGTCAATGGACATCACAGGTCCGTTTGAGACAGCCCCAGCCCACAAGAAGTGCATAGTGGTGTTGCTGGACAACTACTCCAAATATCCGGAAATCCTCTGCACCACTGACACGTCATCTAAAAGAATCATTCAGTGGTTGAAGCAGGTTTTCGCTCGATACGGCAATCCTGCTAGGATTCTCACGGACAATGGACCACAGTTCGTCAGCCTGGAGTTTGAGGAATTCCTACAGGAGAGGGACATTTTCCACCAGAAAGCTCCTGTCTACACACCACAGCAGAACGCATTCGTGGAGGTGTTCAACCGGTACCTAAAACATCACATCCAAACCTTCACCAACGCCCAGGAGTGGGAGGAAGGACTGACGCAAATTCTGTGCCATTACCGAGCTACAGCTCAGGAGGGTGAGCGTGAGAGCCCCGCGGAAAAGCTGTTTGGACGCCGGCCGCGCCTCGCCTTTGAAGTTTGCCGTCAGTCACGCCCCAAAAAGGAGGAGAGGGAGGAGGATTTGGAAAGCGCTCGAAAAACGGTTGCTAACAAAACAAATTCGAGCAGGAACACCCAGGAAGGAGTCGAAAAGGAACCACCCTGGCGGCAGATGTACTACAAGGGACAACGCGTTCGGGTTAAGAGGAGCCACACTCCCAAAGGACAGTCGCCTTGGTCCCGAAAGTGCTACATAGTGACGGCCGTGTTGGGCAGATACAACTACCGACTGTCAGACGGTCAGCTGTGGAACGCCAGGAATATGCAGCGTGTGCCGGACCGCCCAGCCAACCCCGAAGTAGTGGAGATCGAGACCGGCCGGAGAGAGGTCGAAAACGAGCGCCGGCCAGCAGAGCGCCGCTATCCTCTCCGGGAGCGAAGACCAGTGGACCGCTACGGGGACTGGGACTATTCTTAGAAGAGGCCGACCTTTAAAGAAGAAAAGGTGTTGATATGTTCAGCATGTCTGCATGTGTGCATATCCAAGTCTTGTCTAGTACGTGCATACGTAGGTCGGCGCGCTGCTGTGATAATTTGTCTGGTTTGGCCGCGGAGCCAACTATTGATCGCGTTTGCCCAGACATACACCCTAGTGCAGCGGTGTGTGGGTCTGGCCGTGTGTCTAGCGTGTTGAGCGGCAAGGCCTGGTGCAGTGTTTAAATCACTCACTTCTTCTCTCTGCGCACCTGCCTTGCGGTTCGGCCAGTTTTCTCTCCACTTTGTGCGCGTGTCTATTAGCCAGTATTTTAGTGTGGCTGGCAAGTAAAAGTCTGTTCGGTTGTGTTGGCAAGCATCTACTACTGCTGCATCGGCTGCGACACCGTGAGCGACAGCGCGATAGGAACGGCAGAGGAAGATAAGACGACCAACGCCCGAGACAGAATATTGTATACAGGGTCCGCAAAAAAAAAACCAGAGATTTTTCGGAGAGAAAGTTTGAATAATCTTTGTTAAATGAAAGATAAATAAATCGTAAAAGATTGGTGAAATTTTTATTAATGTTTGTTTTGGGGGGGAAAAAAAAAAGGTGTTTGGGGAAGGGGGGTTTTTTTTTTTGAGGTGGGGGGGGGGTGGGAGAGGGGGTTTTTTATGGAGGGTGTTTTTGTATTTGGGGAAAATGAAGTAAAAAGTTTGATAGATTTTTTTGGGGGGGGGGAAAAAAATAAAGTATGGGTGATTTCACATAAAGGGGTGGTTTATAGGCAGGCTGATGGATATGTGATTTTGCAATAAAGTTAAACTTACGGTATCCCAAATACATTTCTATTCTATGCCACTACAAATTCGATAAGACATCTCAGTAAAATAGTTTCGAAACTTCCTGCTACTACTACCCCCAACCCCTCTGAAGCTCGGCAAAATTTTTGCACCTACCGGAGTTTTTTTACCTACAAGACCGGGTCTTATAACCCAAAAAAGCCTAAATTTGGGGTCATATTTTTTGCATCAGTTATAATACCCGGGACTTTAGGTGGAAAATCTATATTTTACAATTAAAACTCAATGTTCTGCATGAAATACACTGGTTTTGATCTTTGCAACAACTGACTGTACGTTTAAGCATGAATAACTCAGTTTTAAACAACTTTTTAAAACTTATGCAACTTAGAAGCTCCAATATGCTTACAGCAGCTATCTAAACCTATCAAATCAAGAATTTTACCAAGATTACGCAGGTTTTATGTAGTACCATTTCATCTCAATAACCGCCTAAGGGCGTTTATTCGCAAAGTTCCGCCAAACATTAGCCCTGGCGCCCTTTTATTTAGGGCGGCTTATATGCGGAAATTGCCGGTAGCATGAAATGTGTGTGGTGTAGCTAAAATTTATGGTGCTCACAAAGTATGAAAATAGAAAAAGCAAAGTCAAACAAGTGTAGACACAAATCAGGAGGCCTTGGCCGGCTCAAACGGCAGAATTCTTCCGAATACCAAATGCTGAACCACAGGAAACTTGCCTAGCACCTGAAAGTTTGCTTCACTTCAATTTTAAGCTCATATATGAATATGAATACTGTATATGAATTTCAGTTTTAAAAGTACAACAATTTACGAACATTCAACTATAGAATTGGTCTGTTGTTCAATTGAACATACCGCTATGTGTTTTTCACAGGAAATGTGTTTTCGCTAAATTTTATCCTTCCCAATTTTTTCCAATATTCCCGACCCGATGCGGTGCAAAATTTTGATCCGGTCGGGGCCTATTTGACAGCAATTTTAACAGTCAGGCACTTAACGCCGTTTATGGTACCGACACCATATAAGGTGCCGGTACAATATATGGTACGAAATCTGAACAGAGTGATGGTGTCGGTACCATAAACGGCGTTGAGTGCTTGACTGTTTAAGGCCCAAACGAAAGTGACATCAACCATAGCCCACCCTAAAACCGTCTGTGGCCGGTTGGGACGGATAGAAGTGTGGCCATTTCGGTGGAGAATCGTACCAGTAAACCTAGACCCAGTGGCGTATCCAGGATTTTGGAAAGGGGGGTGTAAAATTTTGAAAGTGCCTGGTTGGGCCGTAAGAAAATTTAGCAAAATTAGCCTTCAAAAACGCGTTTAAAACGCATTCCGAGCTTAAAATTAGCAGAAATTACAAGTTTTTATAGTTTATAATGGCCTGGTTGGGCTTCTGCCCGACCAGGGCGAGAAAATTTTGAAAATCTGGCCTTCAAAAACGCATTTAGAAGGCATTCTGAGCACAAAATAGACAGTTTTAATACATAATTCATTAGTTTCTTATATTTTTGACAGACTTTTTCTTCCTACCTCCACCACAAAAGGGGGGAGGTGTACACACCCTACACCCCCTGGATACGCCACTGCCTAGACCTGATCCGGTGCGACCTTTTGCAGTAGTATAATTTCAGTTAATAAGTCTATACCTCAGCTTTGTACATTTTGAAGAGACCGGAGTTGACCTTAGACCAGGATTGGACGCTGCTGATATTCCAGAGCTGGTTAGAGTGTTCAGCGAACGGACCGCTTTTGACCTGCAAACTAGAAAGATTATAAAACAAACGCCAAACGCAACCAAAATAGATATTAGAGAAGCTGAGTACTAAAAAAATCTGTTAACAAATAAGCGACCTGCCGGTTTTTTTGCGGATAACTTTTTATGGAGTCATAGCAGAAACTCAAAATCGCTAAATCAAAAAATCTTCTCGGAGAAACATAAGGGTAAACCCTCAGAGCACCCCTTTTGCCCATCAGCATACATGGGCCGGAAAAATGGGGTGGGGGGTCAAAATTTTCAATTTGAGGGGTGGGTGTTCCGTCAAAATTTTCCGCCGGGGGGGTCGAAGCCCAGTTGGGGGGTCAAAACCAAAAAATGCCTGCGAACGCTTTCTAGGTTGTTTTGGTACAATTTTCTGCCATTATATGAACAAAAATAACATTTCACACTATTTTATGACCGTATGTGACACAAATCAGCAATTTGGACAAATTCATGTCATTACAAAAGCTGCCAGAGTCGAATTTGTTTTGAAATTTGTGTTTGTTATGTGCAGTTTTTTGGTGTAGAAAAGCTGGCCTGCACCATTATTTCCACAACCACTGCACAGGGTGGGTGGGGTCGGCTGCACGCCATTTTGGGTGGGTGGGTGGGGGGGGTCCGGGGGGGTCGAGCCTAAGTTGGGGGGTGGGCAAACCCCCGGACCCCCCCCCGGCCCATGTATGGTCATCAGTAGAGAGTGATAAAGAGTGCATACTTGATTAATGTGTCTAATACAACCGAAAAAGAGGTAGTCCTCAGAATACTGGCTGATTATATTCTCCTGCAGAAAACTTCCTGGGTCAAACCTTCGATTATCTAAGACAAAATTACATCATACATACAGCCATTTAACGCCATTTATGGGACTGGCACCATATACCGGTACCTAGGCTAGTGGCACCATATATATGGTACCGGTACCTGGGATAGTGCCACCATATATGGCATACAGGGGATTTTGCCAATTTTTGTGTCTGGAATTGTAAAAAATTGCAAAAATTTTCTCAAAAAATTACTTACCAGAAAAATCGGAGGTGGGGGTCGGAAAAAACGTCTCGGCGGCATCCGGGGCGGTCTGGCCAAAGTCGGGTGGGGGCCCAGACCCCGACTGTAGTGTTAACTGTATGATATATGGTACCGGTACCTAGGCTAGTGGCACCATATATGGTTTCCGTACCGGCACCCATTGCCATGGGTAGGGGTACCATATGGTACCACCACAGTCCCCGAACGTGGAGGTACCATATATGGTGCCAGTACCATAAACGACGTTAAGTGCCGGACTGTAATAATGAATTTATGCAAATTAGAAAGGTCAGGGGTGACAGCGTACCAATAAGCTGTGCGCTCCCCCAGATAAAAGGAACAAATTGGTGGTCGTCCAACGCCCAAACGCCTTGACTACCGGCCGGCTCCATTTTATAGACGGTCTGCAATCTACGAACTATAGACAGATACCTGCAAATAGATTTGAAGGTGACTGTTAGAAAAAAAAAGAACAGAACAATCAGACCTGACGAACACTTTATTGACTAGATTGACCGCATCCTCTTTCTCTAACACTTCCAACACGTATAAACAGCAGAGAAAGAGAAGAAAATTGGCTTCGTGACCTGAAAATATGGACTGATTTCCTTACAACCGTTCCACTGAACTCATACTTCCTTAGAACCAAGTATGGGCTAGCATTTCGGATGATGGGGTAGAATTTTCAATTCCTAAGGGGGTTGAGGGGA
This sequence comes from Sabatieria punctata, assembly GCA_030248155.1. Classification (NCBI taxonomy): domain Eukaryota; kingdom Metazoa; phylum Nematoda; class Chromadorea; order Araeolaimida; family Comesomatidae; genus Sabatieria; species Sabatieria punctata. The sequence goes on from JASANB010007144.1 coordinate 15,397, forward strand.
TGGTAAGCCAAAACCTCCGATTTTTTTTTACTAAAAACAAGGTTTTAGGCTTATTTTTCGCTAAAATAGGTTAAAATAAGCTGTTTTCAGCTCATTTACACCTAATCTAGGCTCACTATTATCATAATTTTCTATATAAAATTCTTCCTAAAAATCCTGAAGGGTAGCGGCAACTGATAGGTCAGAACTGGTAGGTCAGAGCCCGAGGGGGGCCAACCCCCTTGCCATACATGTAACAGGTCATCCGCCGAGGGGGGGAGGGGGGTTGGGGGGTCTGGCGCCGGCCGGGGGGGTCTGAGCCAAAATTTTGGGAGGGGGTAGGGCACTAAAAAACGCTCAAAAATCGAAAAATTCGCAATTTTTGGGCTAAAAATCGCTAATTTGAGCTGAAATACAGCTAAAAAGTGCTGTTTTGCTGGCGATTTTGGCAATTTTTGTGTCTGAAATTGCAAAAAATTGCTCAAAAATTCACTTGCCAGAAAAATCGGAGGGGGGGGGTCGGCGAAATCGTCTCGGGGCGGGGGGGTCCCCATCCGGGGGGGGGGGGGTCTGGCCTAAGTCGGGTGGGGGGGGGGCCCCCCAGACCCCCCTGTTACATGTATGCCCCTTGCCATTGTCTGCCTAGAATTTCGACTCAGACCGTGGTCCAATTCTTCCAGAGAGAGAATACCTGTTCCATAGTCGATTCGAGTTGCATTTCCGAACGCATCGCACAAATAAGCAGTCAATTCGACAGATGCAGGGAACAGAGATTGCGGTAAAACGCTCCTAACTAATGAGTCGGCTTCCTAAAATGGTAGAACCTGCCTTAGACTGACTGATTTCTCTACACCAAACTGGCACTGCGTTTAGTTCGGACAGACATAATCACGATGCAGGAAAATTTTTTAAATTAAAAACCGCAGTTATGAGGGGACGACAAGCCAAAAAACTCCGGTTTTTGTTGAAACATCACAAAAATTGAACCAAGGGAGCTTGAAAGACGTGCGTTACACTCAATTATAGATCTCGCTGCGCTGGGTCGAGCCTTCTAAGGTCAGAAATGAGGAAATAGCAAGATCTGAAACTTTACCTACTTTTCAACCCACTGCCCACCTTCAGAAAAATTTAAATTTTGGGCGAACAGTGAAAGGTGGGGCGGCGCTGTGCACACTGCTAGAAAGCCATGTTAATTCTGCATCGAACGGTGGCAAAACTGTTTCAATCGGATCAGGCATTCACGAGCTACGCTGTGCCTGACCTGACTGCAACCTTGAACGGCACACCTCTAGCCATCTGTTTGACTGTGTTACCCGACCGACTTCTTTGTCGGCTCAGGACCTGTGGACCGACCCCATTGCCACGGCCGCTTTCTTGGGGCTATAGCTGGATGGCGGCTATCAACAACAACAACAACGAGCTACAAGGCGGCAACTTTGTGACGCCCATCATTATATTTTGAGATTTGGACCACCCTGGGGCAGACGGATTAGGGCTTGAGAACGACTCTTATTTAAGTTCATTTAATTAATTAACTGCCAAACAAAACCCTTCCTGACAAAGCTTGGCATGCCAGTCTCTGTAGGACTTGTTCCCAAAGCGCTGCGGCTGTTCCTGCGGCGGAAATTCGCTAACCCACAAGTCCAATCGTTCCAGCAGATCCAGTAATCGATTAACCCTCTCGGAACAGTTGCATTGCGAATCGGATATCGACTTTCGCTTGACGCTTTCGTTCATCGACATCAGAAACTGCATATAAAGATTGTAGGCCTGAAAGAGCCAAGGCGTGGCGGCTTTTCTTTAAACTAAAAACCCTTCACTTGACTGTTTTCCCATTTCTTCAGGTCCATCGGACTCCGGATCTTCCTCTCAGGTTCTACGAACTCGTCGGCCATGATTACAAGTCGTATTTAGGGTTAAAATCCGCTGTTTATTTGAAACTTTCGGTGCGTAGTTGGTATATCCCATCCCACCCTAAGTGGTCCAAATAGACCTTCGCAAAGGCGTACGGTACCGAAGTGGCCCGAACACGATATAGCTCTGTGCTACTGTTGGCAAGTCCGACTTGAACCTGGACTTATTAATAGGTTTTTAACCTGAAATCTGTGGACTTGAACCTGAACCTGAACCTATTTTATTTCAGCCGGACTTGAACCTGTTTCGTTTTACTGGACTCACTCAATAGGTTCAAAATTTGAGTGAAAATTTAGGCAAAATTTGTCAAATTTTCGGTTGGATTACAGAATATTTTCATGGTTTCTTGTTTTTACACCTATTTTTCAAACTGAATATGCGAGAAAACGAAACTACTGCCCCATAAAATGTGGTTTTCGTCTTTCATTACTAGTAGACAGGCTTAAATAGCTCAGAAAAAGTTGCGATCAGTGCAAAATTTCAACAATTCTTGAAATTATCAGTGGACTTGAACCTGAACCTATTGTCCAGGTTTTTTAGATGGTGGACTTGAACCTGGACTTGAACCTGAAATTTCGATGTTGGACTTGACTTGAACCTGAACTTATTTTTTTAACCCCGGACTTTCCAACACTACTCTGTGCTTCGTTTATATACGATTCTATAATTAAAAGACAGCAGTGTAAGACAACCAGCAGACTCGAAAAGATGGTCTGTAAAGTGTCTTGAAAACTGAAAGTTTGGTTCTGCTTTAAGTCTAAAGGTTATTGGTTGCACTTCCACAACAGACTAAACATGGTTACTAATAGTGATCCGCTAACCAGGCAAGATTCGGAAATGAGTGGGGGATTCAAAGTATTTTGAAATAGCTATCGATTGGTGCGCACTGCGCATGTGAAAGCGGTCGGCTTAGATATCGGCAAACAGCAAACGTTAGAATTTCGGTCGTTAGAGGTCGAAAAAAACGGCTGGTGAACCAACTTTGAGGTGGTGTGTGTAGCTCCGGTTCTTGGGGGTGTTCTTCTTCAAATATTCGCGATCGTCATCGTACGTGGTCCAGTTCATGCTCATGAAATTTTAGCCGGATCGATGAAATGAACTCCCTGTTGAAAGTACGTATGTACGTATTGTGCAATTTAAGTTGTTCTTCGTACGTATTGTATGAGCTCCTGTTTATTCCTCTCATCTGCATACTACGTTTTACGCTTTGTCTGACTGCATACGACTGTGACTGACTGGCCTAGTTTCCTTTATCTCGCTAACCACTCGTGCCACTTTATGCTGCGCTGTACCGACGTCTATTGTGTAATAAACCACTCACTGCCCTACACCTTGCTATACTCCCTTGCCCTCAGCCCATAGGTAAGTAAGTTGACTTTCTCGCGAAATTCATGTTAATAAAAGTTCTGCTTTAAGAGGTCATAGACATTGATAAAACCAACAAAGATTGCAAATCAAGCAACTGGGACAGCTACTGTGGTAGGGTCCACCAAACAACAGAGAGCGAACTAAATAGGGCAATAGGTTTTGCTGTTTCGTAGTCATCTCCCAGTCCCATTACACCGCATAGCGATTCGGTATGAGCCCTCAGGACCAAACATACATGGACCGCGGGGCAGGGAGTTAGGGAGGGGCTTACCCCCTCCCCTCCACGGCCAAGACCACCCCTTCGGTCGGCCATATCCCCCGAAACCCCTCCCGGATGATACTCTATATCACTTACTTACCCTGTGCCGTCAGCCCCTCAATCTACCCCCCTCAGCCGGCCGCTACCACCCCCTCAGGAATTTTTTGGAAGTATTTTGTATAGAAAATTATGATAAAAATATGCTTGGATCAGGAGTAAATGAGCTCAGAATAGCATATTTTAATCTATTTTAATGAAAAATTCAACAACCTTTGATTTTAGCCAAAAGTCGGACTTTTTGGCTTACCACCTTTCTCAGCCCCCTCAGCCGCTCCTACCCCCGTCAGGAACTATTTTCTGGTATGATAAACTGTAAAAACTATTTTTTCCGACCTGATTTCTACCTTTCCAGGGTGCTCCAATCAAATCCTCATCTTGTACTATTTTTTGCTTGTACTATTTTTGTGTACTATAATTGTACTATTTTTAGGGATATACCTACTTCTCCCCGAAACTTTCGAGCCTGTTTAGGATAGATCAGTGGAATAGGAAATTTTGAACTCAGACGACCGAATGTGGTATCAAATTACTGCTGAGGATCTCTTGATTATTATTTTACACATAAACGTCTAATTACTGCATGCTATATTCAACTTTACATCTAAATTATGTGTTTTTCGTCTCGGAACAAATACTGTATGTCATGTGTGAGTGATTAGGTGTGATTGAGTACGTACGTGTTTTACCAGTGAGTACCTGCTGTATTCTAATTTGTATTACTGACCACGTTAGGGTCACACGTACTGGACTGGACCGGCTCAGATAGGCGCCTCTGATTGTCAGTCTTGCCTGCTCGTCGTGCCCGTATACACTTGCTATATAAATGTTCTAACCTGTACCACTCCGCCACTGCGACACTGGCGACGCCGGTGAGATAAAGCCATACCTATTGGCATTGCTGCGCTCCCACGCCTACCGTCATCCGTCATCGTAGCAGTGGAGTGCTACGTGTTCACCGAGTTCAAGAAGTGACGGTACAACAGCGCAGACGGGCACAGGCAGACTCCCCTCTACAGGATGGCACTCGACAATGTGGCACCGTGCGCCAGAAAAGCTCAAGTGCAACCGCCGACCGAGCTACCAAAAAGCGCGCCGACCAGCAACTCTCTACCGACGACACCGAAAACCGCTGCTATGCATTGGCGAAAGCGAAGGCCGAGTCGTCAAACAACGACCTACTGCTGTCAACAGCCGACCAAGTATTTCCACCATACAACCGTTCAACACCGCCGTTTTGGTTCACTGGCCAGCGAGGAATCTACGTCAAAGCGCAAGTACAACTGTGCCAAACCTCGGTCAGGTATTTTCGTTGGGTTAGGAGGCTTCGAGCGCTCTAATTACCTTTTCCCAAAACGTGGTTGTTATTTTGAAACGCCCCGAGCACAGCTTAGACCTTCTTGTTTTGAAAACAGCGTTATCATTATTTGGCTACTGGTTGTGTGTACCGAGTGTGTAAATAACAGCTGGGGCCCCACAAAAAGAAAAACACTCAAACGCCTAACCGGTTAGCCCGCATCTACAGTAAACTACAATATGTAGTGGTAACATGTATTGCTGTGTTGTACGTATGTACAGTGTTGGGTGTGGTTAATTTGTTACAGCAGAAACCGGGTCGCATTATTCGTTGTTCTCCGGCTGCCAAGCCAACAAGTGCAGCCGATGTAGTCACTGCCACAGAGGGTACGGCCGCCAGCCCCACTCACTGCATCCGTGCATCGCGACCGAGCCAGGGCGGCCCTCAAAGGAAATGGGGCATCTACTGCAGTACCAGAGGACCACACCGTGTGGGAAGCGCGGGTCATAGTTGCTCACACGGTCTCTCGCGGCGCTCCACTTACCTAACCTTACAGGGACGTCAGGAGCAAATTTGTGTTTTGTTTGGCAGCTCATTTGTCTTTGTTGTAGACCGAGCTACAATCGTGCGCATCGCTGGTGTGGCTTTCTACGCAGCCGCCTCTGTCGCGGGCTCAACGTCGGTCGACCACCACACGCAGCCTAAGACATCTGACTGGCAAGCTGATGTGCTGGGACTGCCACACCTGGGCATCACTTCGCTGCCGCAACTGCCAAACGGTCGCTCTGCCAGCTACTGCACCCTTGACGCCGACAAGCAGGCATTCCCCTGCTACACCTACTGTACTGACCAGCTGTTCTTCCGCAACGTGCTTCAATGTGTCTGCAACCCCACTTGGTCATCATTGGACACCAGGGTTTTGTGTCAACCTGTGTGTAAGTACTGTACATCTGTTTTGCAACTGGGCAGGCTTGTAGCGCCTAGTGCGGTGTCCATAGCGGCTGGGTGGCGGCGACTTACAACCCCTACGCTTTTCCAGAAGACTCATCAGGGTCCGGGGGTACGGGAGGCTGGGGGCTGTCCTAACCGTGATCCTGGCGGGCTCCACTTGGGTGTCGAAGGAGCTCCGGCACTAGCTGTGGGGTGGCCAGGGGTCGCGGCGAAGACTCCGAACACCAACCCTTTCCCTGTCGCCGTGTCCCACCCATGCCTGCTACCACTGCTTGAACTACTGTCAGCCAATGGGGTGTGTCGACTACAGTATGTGCAACCAACTCGCAGACTGTGTAGACGTTCCTACAACGCTAGCACTTGCCAGCCAGCGGCCCTACGCACACAGGGCTCAGTCAGCTACCATGTCAGTGGCAGTTTTGATCAGGTCAGCGACTCGAGCAGTCCACCAAGCGTCAATGGGACTATGGTCACAGATAGTGCTGTAGGCACGACTTGTACCACAACAACGACCCGCCACCGACCGCAACGTCAGCCAGGCGTGAGATGGGTGCAGTTCTCACGGCCACCGGTCAAGCCTCACCAGAGCTATGGGCAGCCCATGCGCACAAGGGGCCCAACAGAAGCCGGCAACTGTGATATTCTGTGTGATTTGCTCTGTGTTGAGTTGTCCTTTATTGCGTGTGTGCCTAGCATGTACACCAGCGTGCACCAGGCTGTGGCCAGGCCAGAAGGTGCTAGCAGACAACTGTTAGCTGGACAGTCAGGTTCCACAAAACTCAAGTCAGTTGTGCTGCAATGGTGTGCTAGGACAGGCGTGGCTAGTCAAACGCCACCAACAAGTGAGCCTGTACCAAACAAAGCGTCAGTTGTGGTACAGAAGTACATGTCAAACCTGCACCAAAACCAAAACACGTGTTTGCGATCACCTGCAAGTTCAGTGAGTACTGTGTGTGCATATGCTTTACAGGGCATGGATGAGCAGCTCGTGCCTGCAGAGTATCTGGGTGATCAACACAACAAGCTGGCCAAGTGTAGTGCAAGCAAACAGCCCAGTCCAGGGCTACAGGTCAGCTGCAGTGACATTGGTGTGCAGTTCCATCAGACCAGGTCTAGCGTTCTGCATAAACCACCAATGAGCAACGGTCAGACAGGGAGTAATAGCCAAGAGGAATTCTCTACCAGCAGAAGCTCAGCTTCGTCACAGACAAAGAAGACGGCCGACCGCAAAGTACTTTTTAGTACGGTTCTCGGGTGCAGTTTGGACGCTGCGTATCACCGCCGTATCCTGTGCTTATCGCGATCTGGTGCAGTCTGGATACTGTTCCTAAATCGCGCCTTCATACAGCCACACTTGACTTGGAATGGGCTCCAAGTTAGCTGCAGCTTCAAGCAGTCAACCTTGTCGCGCAGGAGAAGAAAACATGCTACATGCCTGAGCTGGCTGGAGCTGGGATCGAGGATTCCCAAGCATGTAACGCTGCAGTTTCGCAACAGGCTTCACACTGTCATCACTCGGTCTGTTGGAAGGACTGAGTTACCACCTCTTCAAACCGTCATTACTCGGTCTGTTGGGAGGACTGAGGCCCCATCACAACAATGGAGCAGATCGACATCGACATGCAGTTTGAGGGCTACAACCAGCACAGCTAAGCTGACGAGCCAACACTGGGATGTGCAGGCTGCTGTCTTCAAGTCGCTCCAAGACTCGTTTGGTAGTGTCATTGTTGATGTCCAGTGGTCATCACCCAACAACTGGAAGCTGGGAAACCACACCATCTGGAACACTGCACTGTGCAACAGTCCAACAGGTGTGTCAAAGTGGATACCCACGTGGACATCACAGCTTCATTGGCTCTGCACTGTACACAATAAGGGCACTAAGCAATAGTGTTTCCGATCAAATTAAAATTAAATAACAAAATTAAATTGTTTTGGCCAAAATCACCAAGTGAATAGCAATTTAATAACAAATTAAATTTATCGCGATGACTGTTAGACAAATTAAAATTATATTAAATTTCGTAAAATTGGCCCAGAAAGTTGATATAAATTTGATATGAATTTGATATAAATTTGCTTGGTTCGGCAGCTTCACTAACTAAAGTCTGGCTACAAAACAACAAGTTCAGTTAAAGATGACCTTGTTCATGCCCATAGATGAGAAATCAACTCATTAAATGCTAATTTGTAGACCATTTGTTACCATCTGAAGAAAGGTCAACTCATTTTGAACTGACACGACCCAGGTCTTGAGCTGTTTCCTCAGGAATTGAGTATTGATTTTAGCAAATTTATATTTAATTCATAGCAAATAACAAATTTGTATCAAATTAAATTTAAGAATTTCGGCACCAAGCAAATTAATAGCAAGTTATTTTCTTCTGAAGGCTGAGCAAGCAATTTAATAGTTATTTAATTTCAAAATAAATTTACTCGGAAACACTACTAAGCAAGGAGAACCAAGTGTAGTGCCAATGCCCAATCAAGTCAGTGCAAACAAGACACCACCAATCCTGCTGACGGTTCAGCAAAAGCAATCGGGTTCAGTTCAACCATACCTTTACCAGCAGCAGTCTACAGCCAAACAAGGCGAGTATCGCGGAATTTGGGGCCAGGAGCAACGCAGAAGTAGTGATACGTGTCCTGCTCACTACAATGCCCTCCAGGCAGAGGCATCAAGCAAGGCAGTTGGGTCCGTTTTCACAAGAGATGCTCAGTGCATGTACACTCCTGCTGAGGGTCTTAGTCCAGCCAAAGGAGCAAGCACTACAAAGCATCACCTGACTGTGGATAGTCAGGAAGACATGTCAGGATCAGAGCCGCTCACTCAGTCACCTCTTCCTGGCTTGAGGACCGCACCCACTGACTGCCCATTCCGCAAATTTGACTGCTCACGCACCAACCGCCAAGGACAGCTGAAGCAGCCATCGAGCGGTGGAAGAATCAGTGGCAATGCGAACACCAGTGCTGTGAGTCAGAAGCACACGGTTCAGAACAGCAACCACCCAAGCATGAACGATCATCATTGCAATCTGGCTCAGCAAGCTGTGTTTCTACTTAGCAATCCGCTAACGTCAAGCCAAGCAATGGAGTGCTGGCACTATGCCAAACTACCTGCCCGCTTCAGTGTATGGTTACACTTGCGGTGGCAGAAGTCACGGTGTTGCTGCCGATGTCTTTCAACCCAACTGGCAAACACTTCATGCCAGATGATGCAGAAGTCAGTCCAGCGCGTCTGTGCATCGATTGGACAAGTGGAGCTGCCCAGGATGTCTGAGCCTCAGGGCCAAAGCCATTGCACTCCCCTTGTCATCATCGCAGACCTTGGGTACCACAATTCGCGCAGCTATGAGAACAACAACACAGTGTGCAAGTGCCTTATGGCATCCATTCTGCTTCCATCCAGCTGCACAGCCATTGCCACAGCTACACAAGTGAGGGACAGTCGACAAGCTTCCGCTTCTGAGCGCACCGTGCAGTCATTACTGCTAGATTGCCACACTACCAATGGCACCTGTCGATGTCTCAAAGAACTCTATCAACCATCTTGTTCACCACAGCAGCAAACCGGTAGAAGACATGTATCCTCAACTACATGATCTGTGATATGTTGTGTGTGTCTCTAGTTATTCACTTCATTCTGCCGGTCCGGCACCGCCTCTTTTCGAAGAGGGGGGTGGTGTCATGTGTGAGTGATTAGGTGTGATTGAGTACGTACGTGTTTTACCAGTGAGTACCTGCTGTATTCTAATTTGTATTACTGACCACGTTAGGGTCACACGTACTGGACTGGACCGGCTCAGATAGGCGCCTCTGATTGTCAGTCTTGCCTGCTCGTCGTGCCCGTATACACTTGCTATATAAATGTTCTAACCTTTACCACTCCGCCACTGCGACACTGTAAAATATGCGCACTGTGGTAAAGGTTTCTTTTTATTCAGCCTTTCAGTCGAGTGAGTGCTCAGTTTTCCCGAAACCGATGTCCATCTCCATCAGTTCTACTAGCCGTTTTACTGCTTCTTACAAATACCAACAAGAATCAACAGTTCCTGGTTTTTCGGCTTTTAACGGCAAGCGGCCGGGCGCAAGCCGATCAGTCACTCCGAGCGTACTAATAATATTCAGCACCTATCAATGACACAATGCCTACAAATCTGCCCCCACATGAAACATACATGACTAGGACAGACATTTACGCATGTATGCAGACAAGCGGATAGACAAACGTACAAAGGCGAATTTTACAATAAGATTATCATGAAATCGTGACCGTTCACGACACTCCCAACAACGAAGGTTTAAATAGTCTTGATAGCTTTAGCAGGCCGCTTGCTGCAAAGGTAGTCATATATTTGTCCCATTGAATGCAGTAAATAGTGCAGGCAATATGGTGCCAGTGGCACGCTGATGACCAACACAATGACAACAAGAATTACAATTATAATTCCAGCCAACCAATGACCTGAGAGCCAAGTGGCCAGAAATCCCAGGTCCAGCTGTCCATGGTCTTTTCCAGCGATCAAATTAGTTATGTTCCCTAGCCTTTCCTTTGCGATAAATACAAGGGTCCCTTCAATGTTAAAGGTGGATTCTCCAGCAGGACAGCGAACCACACATTTTTCTGAGACATGGGCTTTAGGAAACGACAGGGTGGCAGTAGCTTTCACACCTGTGGGAGTACATACAGTAGAGAACACAGCAACGCCACACTGCACATGTGCTAGAGCTTCACCAAAGTCAGTTTTACAATTAAAATTTAGTTTTGCACCAGTGAGACATGAATAACATCCTCCAAACCCCAGAGGGATAATAATGCAGCGGTTTTTGTCAATTTTTGTTGCCAGGCGGAAGCCTTCTAGAGCTATTTGTATCTCCAAAGATGCAATGTTGCTGAACTCCGCTTCTAAACTTGTTCCCTGGCCCGTTATTGTCAGTCCTTGAGTTGTAAGAGGCACAAGGTATTCCATTTTTCCAAACAGTGGTTCAAGCGATCGTTCAGAACAAGTACAAGAGACTTTCGTGTCTTGGCCACGACAAACACAGGAATCATGAGGCAGATAGCAGTCAAATGCGGCTGCCTTGGCTTTGGTGGCGCACTGAAGTTCACCAACGGTTCCGGAAACAGGTTGGCCGCTTGCAGATGCTCGAACAAGGACAGTCTTAGTGCCATCTGTTAAAAATTGACTGCCCAAGATTGGAACAGGGGGGTTTGTGACAGAAATCAATGTGATTTTTAGGTTATTCCAAGAGTTTACTACGCCCGGTTTTAAATCAAAGTCTTTTTGTGTAAATTTTCCTTGCAGAGTTAGGCGGGCAGTTGCTTTTATATGATACTGCCACAGGGGACAGCTGAAGACCTCATAAATGGTGTCGCTGGCTGGGTGGGCGTATGTTCGGTAAAACAGACAAGCATATGTACAGAAAAAACAACCACAAGCTGCACATCCGCATGACTCAGTGCAATAAGTGAATCCTGGAGAACTGTTTGCATCCTCGCCAAGCTCAGGGATTTTTTATGTGAGCTGTACATCAGTGCATTTATTACCAGTACACGAACCAGCGCCCGAGCAGCGCTTGCTGGCTTCAGAAAGCATGTGAAATGAGCGAGTGTAGTAGTCATTTTTCACCTGACATTGAAGTGATATGTGTTCAACTTCCAGTGCAAGTGTGCCCAACGGCTCACCATTAGGATCGCGAATTAACAAACATGAGTCCTGCCCTTGTGGCACAAGAGCTAAGCGAGTGGTTTCAGTGAAAACACACTCAAGTTGGCCTCCAGAGACAACACTGCATACAGATTGTTGTGCTGTCAATGTAGTGACTTCAGAACATGCAAGTGAGTGTCCAAAACAGAGAATTGTCAGCACAATGCTGGTAACCATGATTAGACTGCTGGGAGTTTGAGGAGCATATGTGATGGAAGCATGCATTTGATGAGTTCTGTTAGTTGGATCCACAACTGCTTCACTGAACACCGCATCAGGTGGTTGATTAGTATTCTCCACCATTGCATACATTGGTAGGATCAGTCGGCGATAAGTTTGTCCTCTTGCTTGACGGCAAAGTATTTTGCAAATGAGTAGACCATAGTAGCAAAAATATGATATGTAATAACAAATGTTGCAACCATATTTCAGCAGCTTGATTATTACAAGAAGAGAAATTGAGCCAAAGTATATCAACAAAAACAACAACAGTAGAGCCATTTGTGGCATACACTGTGGATTTGATAGCCTTTCTGTGCACAAGTAGCAATTTATGGTATCACAGTAAGGCCATGATTTGCATTGTTTGCCGACTTCCTTGATTTTGTAGCCATTTGACCATACTTTTAGAGTAAAATCATGGGTGTATAAATTGACATCGGCCGGAAATATAACAGTTTCCATTGGTCTCGGATGAGACATTTTGTAACAGTAAGGCTTCGAGCAGATCTCGAGCAGCCCAATGTTGTCATCCAGTGTAATTTGAACTCCACCCTGGACACAAGCGAGATTACAGGTTAAGCATTTGGTAGCTTCTGGTGGTTGGTGCTTTGGACCATAGTATGTAACTGGGACTGTGCCCCATGCTTTGACTGGAAGCTTGCCCACATTGGTCACAAAGTAAGCAATTTCATTCTGGGGATAGAAACAGAACTTTGTAGCGCCACCAGTGGCGCAGTCATGGTGCTCACAAAATGCTGGAGTGCCAGATTGAATGCCAGTTCCTATGCACTCAAACTGTTCTGGAGTTGGCTCCACATATTCAATGTTCAGTTCAGAGACAATATGCTGACTGTTATCGTACAGCATTATCTGTGTCATTTTTGTGTGAGTAGGTTCTGAACTGCACTGCTTGTCCCGTTTGAAGGAACAAACGCTGGGTTTCACAGAGTTGAGGATTGTTTCAGGATTTCCAATGGTGGGAGGGGTGGTTGGATAATGAGCACAAACTTCTGCCCAATGGGGACAGGAACACCTTTCACGACAGTGTCCAGTACCATCCAAATGACCTGTAGGGCACTGTTTCTTTAGCCAGCACAGTGAGTTGTCAGTTTGGCGGTAGACTACAACTCCCTTAGACAAGCAGAGGGATGACTTGATTGGCTTCAGGGGTTTCTTGTCTGTTGGGCAAGGATTCGCAAAGCCACATCCACTGATCAGCAGTAAGCAAATAGCCACTGTAATTAAATTAACGATCTCGATCTTCGATCGGGTGAAATAGGGATGACTGGCAGGAGTGGTGTGATGAACAGCAGCATGTTTCACCTTCGGACTTTCGTCCTTATACACTTCATCCTTCTCTTTATGGCCATCATCGGCAACTGACTGCAAATTGGGCTGAGCGCTTTCAACAGGATACAGCAGGTTCAGTGGGCGTCTTAGTATCCGTTTGTTTGGAAGGAGTAGTTCTGCAGACCGATGCTGTTTATCTCGTCCTTGTATAAGTCTAGTGATTTTCCCATATTTCCAAGAACCACGAGGAACTTGTTCTTCTTTGATAAGAACCACATCACCTGCAGATGGGGTGACTGAACTGACAATTCTACTTTGTTTATGCACTTGTTGCATGCGCTCTCTAAGACTAGGCAGGTATTCTTCTTGCCAGAAGGTCCAAAATTTATCTAGCAACTTCTGACTCTTTGTCCATGTATGAAGCAGCTGCTCATGCGATTCAATGTATGGTGGGTGGTAGGCCGTGTCATTGCGATCCTCTTCTAGCTGCAAGGTACCAATCAGAGAACCAGGAGCAATGAAGTCTATTGGCCGCAACACCTTGTGTGACTCAAAGTCTTCATATAAGTAGGTGAGGGGACGAGAATTCACAACAGCCTCCACTTCAGTAGTAAACGTTAGTAGGTCATCATAGTTTAGGAGTCGGTGTCCTACAGCTTTCTTGAATGATGCTTTCACCAAACCAACCATTCTCTCATAAAATCCACCTTGCCATGGAGCGTACTCAGTGATAAATTGCCACTCGATCTGCTCATTCGAACAGTAGTTCTGCACTGTCTCATCTTGAGTAGCAGTGGACCATGCTAAATCGAGTGATCGCTGAGCCAGCTTGAACTGTGTAGCATTGTCAGAGATGACCTTTTTTGGTTTGCCTCGCCGTGCTATAAAACGCCGAAATCCATTTAGGAAATTCATAGCTGTGACGTCACTGACAACTTCTAGGTGCACGGCTCTTGTTGTTAGGCAGGTGAACAAGCAGATCCAGGCCTTTCGTTTCTCTCCATTTGTCTTGAACCACACAGGACCAAGGTAGTCCAATCCAATTGAGGAAAATGGTTGCGTTGGCTGAACTCTTTCTTTAGGTAAAGGTGGCATTGGTGGGAGTATGTATGGACCACCATCATGTATTTGACAGGTTTTGCACTTGCCAAGGACTTGTTTCACCACGGCACGTCCTCTAGGCAGCCAAAACTGCTGGCGTACTGTGGCTAGGGTTTGCTGAACCCCAGCATGGAACTGCCTTTGGTGTGTGTACTGGATCACAAGCAGTGTAAATTGGCTTCTAGGGGGCAGCAGCAGAGGGCGCTTTGCTTCAACAGACAGGCTAGAATTGATTAGCCTACCAGCACATCTCAGTAGACCATCTTTGTCAACATGTGCACCAAGTTGATGAATGAACTGGTTCTTCTGCTTCTTCTGAACAGCAGTGAAGACTTCCTTGTAGAATTGTTGTTGCACTGCATGTACCCAATACTTTATTGCCCAAGTAATGTCAGAGTCAGTGATCGGTCCCTTTGCAGTTATCTGTGTTACAAACTTGGCCATATTTGATTCAGGCAATGTTCTTGACAGTGAGGGACCAACTTTCGCTTTCAGAAAACGAAGCACATAAACAGTTGTTCGAAGCAAACGCATCAGGTTGGAAAAGCGAGATATTTCTATGATTGGTGTTAGTGGGGCAGAAGAGACACTCCCAACAACGAAAGCTGTGGCTTGCGCACCATCAGAACGGACTTCACACGAAAATTCAGGGAGCAATTCATCAGAAAGAGGTGGAACAAGGCTATTGGGCCAGTTTGTTGCAGGAAAGCTAAGCCATGAAGGCCCATGCCACCAGGTCTCGTTTCTGTAGAGTTCTGAAATGGCAACACCACGAGTAGCACAATCTGCAGGATTGTCTGTAGAAGGTACATAGCGGAAAGTAGTTGGCAGAGTTGATGTGTTGGCCTTGATCTCTCTGATTCGATTGTCCACAAACACAGATAACTTTTTGGTACTCTGGAGCCAATGAAGACAGCATGTAGAGTCACACCAAACCACACACTGTTCCACAGGGAATGGTAATTCCTTGGCAATGTACTTCAGAGCGCGGGACCCAATGAGAAGTGACATCAGTTCCAGTCGAGGAATTGTCATTGGTTTTTTGGGTGCAAGACGATTCTTTGTGAACAGAAGATGAGTGGATGCTTGGTTGGCCGAACTCACATGCAAGTACACTGCCACGGCATAAGCATTTTTGGATGCATCAACAAAGACATGCAACTGAGAAGGGAATTGTTTGGATGGAGATGTGCCAAGAAACCGTGGGAAAGGATATTCAGACAGGGAAGACATAGCAGCAGCGATCTGGTCCCACTGCTCCTGGTATTCTGCTGGCAATGGAGAATCCCAGTCCAGCTTCAGCTTCCACAGCTTTTGTAGAAAAATTTTGCTGGGTAAAGTGGTTGGACTGAGTAAGCCTAAGGGATCAAAGATACTAGCTATTGTATGAAGAACACCATGCTTAGTTGTGCAGGGTTCCTGAAACCTCTGGCTGCCTGGTATTCGAAAGATGTCCTCTTCAGTGTTCCACGGTAAACCCAGAACTTTGACCTCAGTGGTGTCTACTCGATCAGTAGTTGCTATTTTTGTCTGGAAGTCAATGGAGTTGGATGTCCAGGCACGAAGATTCATTGAAGCCTGATTAAACAAGGATTTTGCAGCATGGTATGTACTAACAGCTTCATCAACAGAATCCAGACCAATGACCACATTGTCAACGTAAATGTGGTGAGCAATTTGCATTGCAGCAGGGTTGTCATGATGGGATTCCAAATGGTGCTGAAGAGTAGCACTCAGCAGGAAAGGACTTGAGATAACCCCAAAGGGAACTCGACAGAATCGATACACCACTAGGTTATTTTCTTTGTCAAGCTGTTGAGCATTGCGGAACCACAGAAATCGTGTGACATCGCGATCAGGCTCTTGTAGTCCAACTTGAAGAAATGCCTTTTCGATGTCAGCAATGACACTAATTGGGTATAGTCGAAAGCGCATGAGCAAGCCACCAAGATCGGGTAGCATTATTGGGCCTCGATACAGGCATTCATTCAGGCTAGGGCTCTGACTATTTTCCTTGGCTGAGGCATCGTAAACCAGCCGTACCTTTGTGGTGACATGAGAAGGTTGGACTACTGGGTGATGGGGTAGGTAATGTTGCACTGAGCTCGTGATGCTATCCTTTGTTACTTCCTCAATGATTCCTTTCGCTAGCTGGTCTTGTATTACATCATCATATTTCTTCAGGAGGTCAGGATCTGACTGCAATCGACGTTGCAGGGACTTAAATCGACCATAAGCTAGCCCATAATTGTCTGGCAGGGGTGAATGATTATCTTTCCATGGCCACTGAACATAGTATCGGCCATTTCGGAATGCCACAGTGGAATTGAATTTGCTCAAAGCAACCTCATCATCGTTAATTGTTGGGTCATCTTGTATCCCAAGAGTCTCGAGGTGCCAGAAGTCTTCAACGTTAGGCGATGAGGCTAAGAGTGTGGTATCAGTCATGTCAGACTGTGTCATCAGCTCAGGAGTGCATTGGCTCACCAGTGTTTGCACACTGACCACATAGTTCTGTTGAGCTTTGACTGCAGAGACTTCAGTTAGGTGAGAGCCAGCTAACAGGGGACCAATCTTGCTTTGGAGCAGGTACAGCCCAGACGGCAGTTTATCCTTGTTTTGTGTGTCAATGATGTCCCAAAAGTAGTCTATACCAATAAGTATTTCTGGGGTATAGTTGACTTCAGCGTTTGACAATAGACTGTGGAGTGACAGCGCTGAAACTTGCTTCTTCAGGAAGGCAACATCAGCTACACTAAGCCTTTCCTTAGACTGCTGACGAACGATTTGTGGCACTGTATATGCTTGAACATGAAAGGTGGAGCCATCAGGTGACAAAATTTCGAATTCAACAACTTTCGAACAGATGCTTTGAGGCTTAGGGTTTGCGAATGTGTACACCTGTAAGGTTTCCTCTCGCAAAACTGGAAGCTGCAACTTCTCAGCGAGTGCATGTGTGATAAAGGTGCGCTGACTACCACAGTCCAGAAACAAGTGGACCATCTGGTGCTTCTCATCTTCATCTGGATTTGACACCAGCAATTTGGTAGACATAAGTCGACTTGTTGGCGCTTTGTTGTGGTGGCCAGTAGTCTTGGACTGATGCATGGCCAAACCAACATGTGTGTCTGCTTTTTGAGACAACTCCTGACCACTAGCTTGATTATCAGCCTTCCATCCATGGTACACAGGTTCTTCCTGTGCAACTGAGCTGACTAGCATGCCAGGCACATCGGCAACTTGTTGCCGTGGACACAGCGCGCGATTGTGTTCACCATGTGCACCACAGTGAGCACATCGTCGTTTAGGTTGATTGCATCTTGGAGCAAAATGACCTTCACGCAAACACAGAAAACAACGTTTCAGTTTTGCTAAATGCTGCTTTCGATCAGACACCAATTTGACCTTCCTGCATTGATCATGGTAATGGGATCCTTTACAGAAGATACAGGGTTGTTTAGGAGACTTTGGTAACTCAGCAGTAGAACTGGAGTGTTTAGTCCCTTTGTCAGTGGGTTGACCCTTGCTTCTAAGACCTTTGGATTGCACAACAGTTGTAAATGTTCCAGTGGCATTGCGATATTGATCATGTGGAGCTTGTTGTTTGCTTCGTGGCTGTTGCCTTTGTTGCGTTGAGGCTTTATAGCTTGACCTATCTGAAAATGCTGTAGTTGCGCGTTGGATTCGCTCCCTGACTGCAACAAGGTCCCAAAGAGCCACACGCAGTGTTTCCACTGTCCACTGTGTATTTGGCAGCTTCATCCTTTCTAGATCAGCTAGAGTGCCGGCTTGAAGCTTTCCATAAATTAACCTCAAGAAGTATGACTGGTTGACGTCTTCTCCGAGTGACTGAAGCTGACGAAATGTGCGTTCAATGGTGTCAGCAAAGCTGCGAAGGTCTTCTGGTTTGCCTCCTGCTGTGGAGATGTTTTGCAGCTTAGCATACAAGGCGTCTTTGATGGTGTTGACATCACCAAAACGATGACAAATTATGTCAAGTGCAGCCCCATAATTCACATTTGAAACAGACATGCCAGCGATGGCAGCTTGTGCTGGACCACGCAAAAGGCTTTTCAAGTATTGAAACTTGACAACATCTGGCACAGACTGATTGTGCACTGCGGCAGAAAAACTGTCCCAAAATTCAAGCCATTTGAATGGATCGCCATTGTAGGTGGGTAGATCCATTTTTGGCAAACGAACTTGTTGGGCTGGGAGGTGAAACGACATCCCTTGATGACTTTCACGACCAGTGGTGTATGTATTTGACACATACGGGTTTGGAACCGCATAGGCACTAGGTGGACTCACATGCACACCTGGCTGTGTACCGTATTTGGTACTATACATTGTAGTACTGGGTACTACCGGAACTGTGTCAGAGAACATGGGATTTACAGTATATCCTCCAGATATACCACTGAACATTGTGGTACCCGATACCACTGGGACTGTATCAGACACTGTAGTGACCATTGTCACTGGAGTACTTGTGGGAACGGCCGTGATGGGCATTGTAAAGTGTGGAACAAAGCTTGACTCACTGACTGGTGTCACAGGACGTGATTCACCTGTTGCTCTCGCCTTTTCTGTGTCAGACTTAACTGTAAGAAGTTCTCGATATCTGTGGACTTCATCGAGAAGGGTCTCTATTTGGGCAATTTTGTCAAGGCCCAATTCCATGACAAAGAAAGCTCCGTGTTCCTTATTTTGTTGTTCGTAGAGCTCTTCTTCTTTCTGTTTTTCTTCTGGATCGTCAAGAACTTCAATAAGGTCACTCCACTTACGTTGTTCATCTTTGATCAGTTCCACAGATTTCCTTAATTTTCTGAGAGTGAAAATTGTTGAATATTCTATTTCATGCAAGCGATCCAGATTCTCATTATGAGATTTTTTGTCATCATAAAGATTATATGTAGAGAAGTCCAAAATAGATGTTTGCAGGCGAGCCTTAGCCGGTCCAAGAATTCGCCGAATAGAACCAGACATGGCCAAGCCTGGTTTATTATTTCGATATCTTGAGAGGGCGATTCAGCCTCCCGCCGGGGATGCCAGTTTTTTTGTGGTAAAGGTTTCTTTTTATTCAGCCTTTCAGTCGAGTGAGTGCTCAGTTTTCCCGAAACCGATGTCCATCTCCATCAGTTCTACTAGCCGTTTTACTGCTTCTTACAAATACCAACAAGAATCAACAGTTCCTGGTTTTTCGGCTTTTAACGGCAAGCGGCCGGGCGCAAGCCGATCAGTCACTCCGAGCGTACTAATAATATTCAGCACCTATCAATGACACAATGCCTACAAATCTGCCCCCACATGAAACATACATGACTAGGACAGACATTTACGCATGTATGCAGACAAGCGGATAGACAAACGTACAAAGGCGAATTTTACAATAAGATTATCATGAAATCGTGACCGTTCACGACACGCACCCAAATATTTAATCTTTAACAAATATGACCAAATGCCTCAATGAACAACTGCACTTGAACTATAGATTATTGTTTTATGCACTAACGCACCAGTACATCCATAACAAACTACTGCATGCTACCTCAGATTACGCGCTATCGTCATATCGCCTTATTTAATCGATTAACAGCCGATTACCCCCAGAACCCTACTTAGAAAACTTGCAATTACATTCGTGCCCAAGGCCGCGATCGGTAGACCATTAACTTAGCTACAGAATAAGCACAGTTAGAAAGATTGGGATCGAAACCCAGGACGGTGGCCCTTTTTAAACCACGATCATGTTCATCACTATGGAAAAATAGAAAAAAACGGTTTTCTAGGTGGAAAGATAGCTATCATTTTTACTGTGTGGGTAGGTCTACCTTAGATACACATTTCGACGCATTTACTTCCAAAGATCCTTGAATAGCATAATATAAAAATGGTGAAGAAAAATGCACTGTCGCGCCTCAACTTACTAAAACAATCGTGTCATTCGAGTCTACCGACAGACATGTTTGCCCAAGAGCATATGGATAGATATTACTATTTGCTATCGATTAAGCTTAAGTATAACAGTCTTCTTCCAAACCCCAGGACGGTGGCCCTGTTTATACAGAAAAATTGCCAAAAATTATCTACACCTGAAACACTAATTGACGCATGGATTAATCTCCCTCTGTTTGGTGTTTATCTCCGGATCAATATTTAGCAATATTTAGCAGACGGTAGATTAAATTAGCAAATCGAACAAAATTTATCTGATGAAGATCGTTAAAGCTCTGCGAAAGAATAAAAACCGGCTAATCAACAAAAATTCTGGTTATTTTTATTAAATTAGGATTGATGCATAGGGTATGCTAATGCAGACGTGTTTTCAGACTTTTTATAGTGGCAAGTTTTGGAAGTAGTTTGTTTAGCATCGGCCTAAATGCAACGTTGTGGCAGTTATAACACAAACGAAAGGCTGGGGATCAGTCACTCATTTTTCCGCTGCGGCCGATGGAACGCGTTTTCCGACCTTCAACTCAGTTTTCTGCTGCGGCCGACGACCTGATGCGTCTATGGACAGGCGGCCTTTAGAGGACAACTACCTCTGTGCCACACAACAGCCAAGAAGCAAGGTCAACCAATAGTTTAAAATCTTTTCAACCCTCTGACTCGGTTTCCGGCTGTCGCCCATAGATCCATCTGTCAGTAGTCTATAACATGACACCCTGAACCCCATGAACGTTGTCGTGCAAGATCTGCCTGTAAACGACAACGTTCACAGGGTTCAGTGCGTATTTTGCAAAATTTAGTAATCAAAAAATACACTTAGAAAGAACACTTTTTTCTATGCTTGTACGGTTTGGTACGTGCGTACTTTTCGTACAGCGATTCCTAACCTTCCCTAACTTTTACCAGACTTCCCTGTCCATTTTCAAATTGCCTGACTTTTAACTCACTTCCCTGACCTGTATGTACGAAGCTTGTATAACCCTGCTGTACTTTCAGCTGATGAGTATTTCGAGCGCATACCACTAGTGAGTCGAAAAAACGTATTCAGACAGCTGGCTGACCACGGCTTGATCCGGTACCGCTTTGACTATTTCGGCGGGCATTATCTGTTCGTCTGCCTGCGACCCGGTTGTTGGCCGGGGCAACGGTTCGGGGGTGGTGAGCTGGAAGCAGCAGTCGATGAATTCCTGCAGTCGGTCATGAGCCTTTCGCGACCTGTTATACAGGGGCGACTTCGACATTGGCCACCTATCGGTACCGGCCCTGACCGACAAAGTGGCGCGTTCGGCTGACGCCTTGCACCAACGACTGGACAATGGAAGGCCGGTCAAGTATTCTCACTTGGGCCGGTGCTACTGTGGGAAAGATATATGTTTTATGTATATGTTTTAAAACATAAATATGTTTGTTTTTGGGAAAACATATATGTTTATGTTTCTCAATATGTTTGCATGTCAAATATGTTTTGTATTTATATGTTTTGAGGCCAATATGTTTCTGGAAACATATACATATTTTTGCTATAGGAATTCATGATTTCAAGACTTTTGGTTGCTGTTTGACTGTAAACTTTTCCAAAATCTGACTTTCACTTAAACTTATTGAATCTGAGCATGCTATCTAACCTGTTGCAAACCGTTTTAAACAGGAAATTCAGAATCTCAAGCTTGAATTATCGAAAATTAAGACAAAATATAAGTGAATAAGCGACTTTTACACAAATATGTTTTATGTTTAAAAATATGTGCATATTCAATTTTCAGAAACATATAACTATATGTGTTATTTATATGTTTGATTGGCGAAAAACATATATGTATAGTTATATTTATATGTTTTAAAAATTTCGATATTTTCCCACTGTAGCCGGTGCAACGGACTTGTAGAGGAACTGGGGACGGTTCTGTCCCAGGCCGAGGACTGAGACCGAGGTTTGAACACATTGTTTGTACAGGTTTTTTGGGGAAATGCGACGGATTTGTAAAGAAGGTGAATAATTTTTTGTGTTGAAGAAAATGTTTTATAGCCGAGCTCTTTTTTCCAAGCAATGTCGAACTGACAAAAATATCCAACAACTAAACAATAACGAAAACACAACAACAAAAACCGCTGCCTACAGAGGTTCCATTTCGATTACCATGCTGAAAAACATATCGTTTATAGTATGTACCGTTATAAACTAATAGAACGCACTGAGGGCAGGGGGGTAACGTTTCTTCGGTTGTAGAGACCGGTGAGGTGAGATGGAACGCGCGTCTGGGCGCACGGCGGGTGGTTATCGGTGTGAAAGTAGTACTGTTTGACTGAAAAAGATCGGTTACACAAACTTGATTTTGCAGTCAAATTACGGTCATTCAGACATTTGTTAAAATACTAAATTTTGACTGCAAAACCCTGTTTTGCACGTTTTGTTATAAATTCTAAACTTTCTCTCTCAACTACAAACCACATATATAATTTCCCCTAACTGTACTTACATCGTACTGAAAAAATGTCAGCCCACTCAGAAACTCGGCGAGTTCCACCCACAGAGTAGAAAAAAAGCGTCGCGCTCGAGTTCTGGTGCGTGGTGTGAGAGGTTGGCGTCTGCAGCGTATGTAGATTACGCATTTCCTTACATTCATCATTCACATTTACTTAAGGCCGGCGGTCGCCTTAGAAAAATATCGTCGCATGAATTCTGCTAAATTTTAGTTGAAGTGCTTCCAGACACGGATCGACCTCGGAAGACTTTTTAAGGTCCCAATCATTATTCATTACTAATGGGACACAAATCCTCAACACTAAAAAAGCTGGAATACACCCCCAATAAATAAGCCTAATACCAGTCCTCACTCTCAAGTAAATTTATTTTGTGTTGCTCGGCGACTAGGGGTAGGTGTTCCTTGTTCCGCCATCAAACGCGGTAGTGCTAGTAGTAATACACTGTATGAGCGTACTATATACGTACATATGTACATGATGAGATGTTGTTCAATAGCCAAGAGTCATAAGACTCTGACTGTGTCCTGGAGGCACGCACTATGTACGAACTGTATTTAGAAATTCTAATTTCCGTCTCTTTCTCGCTATTCTTAGCGGAAATCCGGCTTTTACGCTCGCTGCTATTTGTCCAAAGACACATGACAGGCCAGCTCTAGTTTTAACAGCACAGTCGTTGACTACAAAACGTAAACGAAAGTCTCATGCACTGGGATTTGGAAAGAGTGAGATGTAGAAGTTCGAAAAGACACTATATAGTGCTGTTTATAGTACCAGGGCACAGTTGGTGAAGTGGTTCAGGCCGCATAGCCACTGTGCGCGACGTCGCGCGCTCATCCTACAGCGCGGCAAATATCTTGCCGCAAAGAGTTGGTCGTCGGCACAAAGTTAGTGACAGCTAGTAGGTAAATGGGAACCGGCTGCATCTGCAGCTGCACCGAAGCCGCTCTATAAAGCATGCCGCGTTGGAGAATCGATAACTGCTCAGTTCAGAATAAAAATCTGTCTCCATTTATAGTACCCCGGGTACTAAGTGCCGTTTATGGTAGCCGGGGTACTACAAATAGGGGGTACTTTACTTTATAAACAACACTCTATGAACACATATGACCATGTTAGCTGCTCACAGACCAACGAGACACTGCACTTTACTCAACAATGGTGATACGCCGAACCCTCGGATTAATAACGCGTGGCACAACAGTAGCTTGCACTTGTCTGTTGAGCAGGGTGGCCCGGAAATGCCTCCTAACCGCAGCGCTCAACGCCAACAAAAGATAGGGGTTGATCCAGGAGTACACATCCCCAATGATGCTCTGGTATTCGAGCAAACGCGCGAATGCCTCTGGTGTGGTGGTAAAGGCTGCTGTACCGCAGTAGATGGCGTATAGGGTTGTCAGGAGGAACAGAGTTGCTCCCGCTATCACTAGTTTAACCTCAGCCTGTTGCGTTTTGGTCAGAGGGTTCTTGAACTGACGAGCTTTGTAGTAGGTGAGCAGGTAGCAAACGCCACTCAACACTGCCATCAGCGAACACCACCAGAAACAGGCGTGGAAGTAGAGCATCTGTGAAGGTACACCTCTTTTACAGTCAGGCACTATACGCCGTTTATGTTACTGGCCCCCTTAAAAGGTGCCGGTACCGAGGTAGTGGCACCATATATGGTATCCCCACGTTCCGCCACTGTGGTGGTACCATACGATTGGTACCGGCACCATACATGGTACCCCTACCCTACCTATTTGGTTGACTGCACATGTGCTTGCAGTCCTAACCCTACGTACGTACAATATGCAAATATATACAGCGCTATGCACTTACAAAAAAGACAGGATTTGCCCAGCGCAGAACCACTCCTGAATGAGTAGTGTTGATGACCGGATGGTAGTCAAACTGAAGTGCCATTTGAGGCATTGTGAGGATAGTTGGCACCACCCAATTCATTGTCAGCGCCCATCTGCTTTGTCGCGCAGTCCACGGCTATAAAATCCAGACAAATCTTATTCTAAAAGGGCTGCAAGTTTGTAGAAAATTTGTAAATTAGGCTTGGTCGGTATTTCTCGGTCGATCGGTCGATCGGTCGGTCGGTCGGTCGGTCGGTCGGTCGGTCGGTCGGTCGGTCGGTCGGTCGGTCGGTCGGTCGGTCGGTCGGTCGGTCGGTCGGTCGGTCGGTCGGTCGGTCGGTCGGTCGGTCGGTCGGTCGGTCGGTCGGTCGGTCTGTCTGTCTGTCGGTCGGTCGGTCGGTCGGTCGGTCGGTCGGTCGGTCGGTCGGTCGGTCGGTCGGTCGGTCGGTCGGTCGGTCGGTCGGTCGGTTACAAACTACTGACATAGTTGTAGCCGACTGCACATAGACGATTCAGGGCTATCAGAGGCGTGGCCAAGGTCTGACCCAGCCCAGCGAACCACCACAACATGCTGTGAGCCTTGGAGAAGACCCTTGGTGACGTCATCACCAATAGGTCCATGTCCAACCAACCATAGTAGGCCGTCTTGCCTACCAACCAATCGGAGAAGAGATGAATTAGGTCAAAGATGCCCAGAGAGAAAGACAGTCGATAGAAAGGGGTATTGAATGGGGCTTTTTGACGGTAACGGTAAAAAGTGACTAGCAATATCAAATAGATTGGTGTTGAGACGAGAAACATGACAAATAGAACCAAATCAACTGCTGATAGAGTCATTTTGAAAATGGATTTGCCTGTCTAATGTGATCTAATAAGCTTAGGACTAGTACTAGACTAATGAGTTTGATTAATTAATCCTAAGGCAACTGAGCCACTCCCTATGCACTTAGTGATCGTTGCTCTGCTTTTGTATGTTTTTTCACATGATTCGAGTGCCAGACAAAACTAAAAGCACAAAGTTCCTCTTTCAGCTGCCGTGCAAGAAAGCTCCGATCTAAACAAGTCTCCCGGTTCAGATGAAATACTCCTCGCCCGAGAGCAATGCACCGTTCACTAAATTTGCAACTTTTCCTCCCGCGGCGGGCCGGGCCAACTAGTATACGTATACTGCCGGTCAGGGATGCCTACAAAATTCAAACTTTCAATTTGATATGATGTGATGTAGTATGGTCGCTAGGTTGGCTCAGTGGTTAGCTCGCTGCCTTGAGTCACGGCGACTCCTGTATCTCAAGCGGTTGCAGTACGTAGGTTCGAAACAGTTTGGCTGGAATTTGACTTAGCCAAGCCCAACGCAGACCACCGAAAGCTGATGACAGCGAGTAGGTAAATGGCTAGTACCACCGTCCGGTGGGAAGCTGTGCGCAAGGCCGGTCCCCGGGCCATAGAATGCTTCGGCACTCCTCTCGCGAAAACCGACCCATGTAGTGTCAGGGCCACCCGCAACGCCTTAACGCACGTCTAAGTGCAACTAGGCATGCCAGTACTTTAGCAATTCTAGCAAATTCCTAATCAGTCATCTGGGAATTCTATGGGAAACAAGATTCACTGGGTATTTAGCGGTAGTCGCAATCGCAAAGGAGACAGTGCTAAAATCTTGATTAAATTGTATTATATTATTCGAGTATTGTAGGCATCCGTGACTCCAAACCGATGCGCTATAGAAATTTTGAAAGCGCGCCAGCGCGCCAAAGCCCGCAAAAAAGTATTTTTGACAGTTTATTCGTACCAAATAATTCGTTTATACGTTTAAATTTGGCGCGCGCTGACCTTTCTATATACGAGACTGAATCTGCTTTTGTTTTTTACCGTATAGTGCTGTTTATAGTACCCGGGTACTATATATGGCACTTAGGGTTTTGCGAAAATAAAATTGAATCCATTTATAGTACCCGGGTACTTTATATGGCACTCTACAAAATCAGGTCTATAAGAAATTAACAATAGTATGTGAAGTTCTTTGCTCAAATTACGATCTAGTTGTAAAAAATAGGTTCTTCACTTCATACATGTAACAGCTCCGGGCCGACCTGGGGGGAGGGGGGTAGGGGGGGTTTTTTTCCTCAGGTGGGGGTCGAGGGGGGGTTTCGCCCAGGTGGGGGGTCCCAAATTTCAAAAAGCTCCAAAACGCCTAGAAATGCGTTTTTAGCACGTTTTTCTCAGTAAGGACGCTAAAAATCGCTATTTTAAGCTGCCAAATAGCGTTTTAAAGCTAAAAACAAGCAAAAAATGACAAAAAGAGCTTCCAAAAACACCGATTTTTCTTAAATATCAGCAGTGGAAACGCCAAATTCGGTTTCCAAAGGCTTTTCAAGTGAATTTTAGGCTAAAAATTAGTGATTTCTGACCCAGTTTGTTAATACTGGAGCCACTACTAGTACTTGTATTTTTTGGTCAGGGGGAGGGGTCCCTTAACCTGTCTCGGGGGGGGGGGGTTTTGGCCTTTCCAGCAGGGGGGTAACCCCCCAAACCCCCCCTAGTACATGTATGCTTCACTTACATCAGAACCCCCATGATTGTATTTTCTACTGTTTTTCTTCATACAAACAAGGTTTATCACCAAAAATGCTGTAATATTGGCACGATTTGTATTGATAACTGCTCACTTCAGAATAAAAATGTGTCTCCATTTACAGTACCCCGGGTACAATAAATGGCACTAAGTGCCGTTTATAGTACCCGGGGTACTATAAATAGGGGGTACTATAAACAGCACTATACGATACAAGACGCGTTTTACAGGTCTGTGTCTGTGCGAACATTGGTATTGTTTAGGTTCAAAGACGAAAGACATGTTGACGCATGATATGGTGGTGGTTTGAATGTACATAGATATTTACTTTGCTTTAGTTCCGAAATCAAGAGTGAATCATGCTGTGTGACAGATACTTGCACCTGAACAGAAACAAAACTGCTTTTCTAAATTCGTGCTGACGTTTAAAATAGAGAAAAAAGTTAGCAATCGGGTTGACATTGTGCAACAATGTAAGGTAAGCATTGACGTACAAAAAGATCGGCCCTCTAGTATCGTTATTGTAGTGCCAGTTCAAACATATTCTGATTGTCCATGGAATCACATAGAAAATGAAAGTAAAAAAGACAGATATGCCAATTGTGATCACCATTTTCCTTTGCACCTTAAGCTCGTTACAATTTTTTCTTATTATAGTTAAGCCACTTTTAGACCGGCGGTAAGCTATGGGAACTAACATATACAAAATTACCGACAAAATACCCGAAACTACGGGTACTAGACTATAGTACTGTTTATAAGCACTGTCTCCCATCACCCAAGATGTGAAACAAATTGCTGAAAATTTAGATTCTGAACTTTGAATTACCGCCGTGACTAAAACTCCGATTGTGACAGTTATAGAATAAAAATTGAAAATACCAACTAAAGAATAGGAATATAGAATTGTTCTACTAAAGTACCAAATAGGAAAAGTAACACCGATTAATCTGTCCAAACTCAAACAAACTAACATAACACTGGATAACGGGGTTCCAATAACCCAGAAAACGTTATGCATTGTGGCCAAACATTCAAGTGAAGTGACTTTAAGTTCAGTTTGATTCAAATAGAGAAGTCTGAGACGACCAATGCCGGCTGAAAGAGAGGCTAATCCGACCAGAAAATCACCGAAAGCCAAGCCCATAATAGCGATGTATTCCTTTCTGCTGCGCATAACTTGATAGCACAAGATAGCAGCTACTGTTAATCCATTAGAGATTGCTAGGATAAGACCTTCCAGAGCAAATCCGAAATAGGTAATATGGTGAAATGGGTAGATTTGGTTGGATTGGTTCCAAGATACCACCATTTTTGACCGACCAGACACTTTGAGTGACACCTCAAGCTTATGCTAGTTGACAAAATCAATTTTCCAGTCACTTTTCCGGTTACTTACTGAGACAGCTTAGTTGGAACGGCTCTGGCAGCCAAGACTCTAATTAGTTATCGATTTTGAACGAAAATAAGCTTAATTATAAATGAACTTTAGCCGTGAGGAAGACCACACGTGGCTGGCAACTAATTATTGGCTAGGTTGATGGATATTCTGATACTGTAAAAGAATTATGATGGTTTGATAGTTTATCCGATACTACGTATTCATTTTTTAACCAGCCTGTTAAAGTTATTGTTTGGAGCCACGTACAAAAACAAATACTTACTGATACTGAGTCTGAGCACATACTGTAGTGTTTTCGTTCGCTTAAAACAGTCAGGGAAATAACGACATACGGTACCGGACCGGTATCAAATATGTATGGTAGCGATACCGTACATGGCACCGGTTCAACTTGAAGTGGTGATACCATATATGGTACCGGTACCATGCATGTCGTTATTTCCCCAACTGTTGAACTTACAGTACTAATATGCTACATATAGTCCATGTTGTTTGTAGAGTAAAGAGGAACCCAGGGCTTTTTAAAGCGGGATTCTTCATAATTTCATCGAAAAGGGGTGCATGGTAGAGTGTGAACAGGTATTGGGTATTGCGGTGCTTTCCAGGTATTGGGTATTGGGGTTTTTGTCCCCCAATACGCAATACTAATTGGGTTGGGACCAGTCAAAATCGAAAAAAATCGATGTTGACCTGAAAAATTGATCAGAAAAACCGAAAAGGTTAATCGATGATTAGGTTTAGGCAGTGGCGTATCCAGGGGGTGTAGGGTGGGTACAGCCCCCTTTGCGGTGGAGGTATGAAGAGAAAGTCTGTCAAAAATAAGAGAAACTAATGAATTATGTACCAAAACTGTCATTTTGTGCTCAGAATGCCTTTTAAATGCGTTTTTGAAGGCTAAATTTTCAAAATTTTCTCGCCGTGGTCGGGCAGAAGTCCAACCAAGCCAGTTTAAACTACACTCGTACTAAAACTTTTAATTTCTGTTTATTTTAAGCTTGGAATGTGTTTTAAACGCGTTTTTGAAGGCAAATTTGCTAAATTTTCTTACCCTGGTTGGGCAGGGTTTCGAACCCACAAACAACCGCTCTCACGGATGCCGGGGCCACCGTGACACACGGGATAGCGTAAACTACCCATGGCCAAGACGCGAGGCGAGTGCTACATACTATTTCTAATGATACAGAATGTACCAGTAACGTACAACGTACACTACTATATTCATCCATGGCTGTCGGATGGGTGACACCTTTTCCAGCCGAGTCAGGAAAAGAATTCGTCGAAAATAAGAAAGAACTATTGAGTACAAAACAGTAAATTTCTGCCAATTTTACACTCAGAATGGCTTTTCAATGGTTTCTAAAAATTTCTCGCCCTGGTTGGGCAGTGGCCTAAGTCAGTATTTTAATCGCAGTGGAAAAAAGTACTGCGTACACAATTGGAATGTACGTTTTCACTGAAATGCAATTTTTGGTCAAGCTAAACAAGTATATAGTATTGGGTATTGGATTTGGGTATTGGGTTTCTCAGGTATTGTCCGCACTCTAGTGCTTGGTATGACATGTATGATTAATGAAATGTACCAGACATATACCTCTGGGTACGTACTACGAAGTAACTTAGTAAGTAAATGACTTTACCGTCGAGTAACCATGCCCGGAGCGTGGATTTCTAATTTACCCACCACTACCGTACGGCTTCCTTGCAAAACAGGCAATTGATCGTTTGGAGAGTGCAAACGACCGTAACCGGCCTATGTCAAAAAATGGTCCGGCTTTTGCCTGGAATCGGACCGTGTCGTCCTTACTGTATGGTCTACTGTACCCTCGGACGCCCCGTCTAACCCTCTTTGCTTCTGAATTCGGTAAACCAGCTACTTATTATATTTATTATTGTTGCTGCTTTGTTAAGTGTGTGTGACTGAGAGAAGAACAGAAATTTTTTATTATTGATTAAATTAAAATAGAAAAACATGCAAAGAAGAGTAGCGTTGGACAAGAAGAAGAAAGTAAATACTGTTTTATTTAATTTATCATACCATATTATTATTTTTATTGAGTTACAGGTGATTGTTAAAAGGGTTTCGATTAAGTGTAGGTTACAAGCAAGCTTTCAGACCAAATATGGCAACCCGAACTCCGGTTCGGGTGGTGGCCGATTCGAACTTCGAGACGCCAGCGGCCGGCGGAGGCGACCAAGAAGAGGAGGAGGTTCTGGAGGAGGATGCTGGTGAAGAATACGCCGTCATGGTTGAGGGACATCCCGGCATAAGGGTAAAATGAGTAAAATCAATTTTTTTATTAAATCTAGCTTTGCACCCTCGCAAATTGAAATTTTCGATGAAAGTTTGTGGTTCAGTGAGTAGTTGCCTTGGCCAAAAAGTGCGTGTAGTTGCCAAATTGGTTTCTGTGGCCTGAAAATGCACTAGCAATCTTGCTAACAGCTTAGCACAGTTTTATTTTCGTCCCCCTTGACCCCCGAGACCCATCTATGTTATGTACTCTGCCTCAGGAGTTTGCGCCCAGACCATACGGGGGGACAGAGAGCACAACCATTCCTCCTAGTTCGGGGGATGACCTGTTACGAGCATAGACTACATGTACTAGGGGGTTTGGGGTTCCTCCCTGCTGGAAAGGCCAACCACCCTCAGCCCCGAGACAGGTTAAAGGACCCCCTCCCGACCTAAAAATACAATTTCTAGTAATGGCTCCCGGTACTAACAAACTGGCTCTGAAATCAGTAATTTTTAGCCTAAAATTCGCTTGTAAAGCCTTTGGGAACCGAATTTGGCCTTTCCACTGCTGATATTTAAGAGAAATCGGGGTTTTTGTAAGCGTCTCTTGTCATTTTTTTGATTGCTTTAGCTCTAAAACGCTATTTGGCAGCTTAAAATAGCGATTTTTAGCGTCCTTACTAAAAAAACGTACTAAAAACGTATTTCCAGGCGTTTTGGAGCTTTTTGAAATTTCGGATCCCCTCTGGGCGAAAGCCCCCTCGACCCCCCACCTGAGGAAAGCCCCCTACACCCCTCCCCCAGGTCGACCCGGAGCTGTTACATGTATGGGGGGACCCCGAAAAAATCCCGAGTAAATGTACGGCCGAATACCCAAATAGCTATAAACAGATAAGCAAGCGTAAAATGACAGAATAGGCTTCTGTATCCTTTGAATAAGAGTAGCTGAATAGCTGAAATGTTTATTCTCTATTCCCAGAAGCCATTTTGAGCTAAAAGTTAGTGATTTCTGAGCCAGTTTCATAGTACTGGAGCCGCTACCGTTAGAGTTGTAAAAAAAATTTTTTTTGAAAGCCAAAAAAAAGCTTTTTTTATGAAAATTTTTCATTTCAATATTTTTTCCTAGCATGAAATATAGCTTGTAGGAGATGCAAGGATGCATCAGAAGCAACTTTAAATACAAAAGCTGATACTTTGGTTCAAACATAGTGTTACAGCCTGAGAGTCGATATTCTACCTGCAGCATTGCTCACAGAGTGGCTGCTGCCCTTCAAAACCTATTTTTAGACTTAGAATAGGCAAGAAATTGATAGAACTGCACTGCTAATGTATATCTGAGGCTAAATTCAGCGATTTTCCCCAAAATTTCCATACTGTGAATAAAATAAAAAATTTTCGAAATGGGCCTTCAAAAAAAATGCTTTTTTTTAAAAAAAAGAGCCTAACAACACTAGCTACCGTTATTTGTTTCTTAGCTATGAGTAGAGATGTTCCATGGAAATTTTCCGAAACTTTTCCTAGGGGTTCGGAAAATAAATGGAAAAAAGAAAAACATTCAACGTAAAGTACTGAAATTTTCAAAATTACTGAAAAATATTTAGTAAGTTGCATTATTTTTAGCGTAATTTGAGTTCTAAATAGCAGATAGTCGTCAATTACTCGCTGTTGTTGCTCAGGTTTTGCAAGAAATGCTAATGAACTACGGATAAAATGGTTGATTACGGTTAGAGGCCGTTTTTCATCCAGTGCCGTCCAGAAAAAGCTAGATTTGTCATTTTTAACACCGGAAAAATATTGTGTAAATTTCGAGCCGACACTCTTTTCCAGAGAAGCAACATCTCTAGCTATGAGTAAGCCAAAAATGCCCGGTTTAAATGTCTGTATAAGCACATAAATGTATTGCAAAAGTTTTCGCTCTATCATGCTCGCGTTTCTGGTACGGTTGGTTTTCCCGGTATTTCTAAGCCAATACAAGTGTGATTAGTTCTGAACGATCATCAACTGTGGTTGGGTGCGTTTAACGATTAGTAATAAGTCAAAAACGTAGCAACCGACAACACAGTGTTAGTTTGTCACTCAACGGACCTAATTATTTCTGCTCATTACTTGTCTGCCGTTTGCTTGACAGCTCCTTAAAAAAATCTGTCTGTCTTAGATGTTCTTTCTTTCTACCTTATCTGCCGTTTATAGAGCAACCGTCCCCATGTCTGTGAGTGTTCTAACCATTAAGCGCCAAATGGTACAGTCAGAGAAATAACAACATGTGTGGTACAAGTATGCATAAGGAACTGGTCGTACTTGTAACTGGTCGTACTTGTAACTGGTCGTACTTGTAACTGGGCTCTGGGGGCGGTCTGATCCCATCCGACTTAGACCAGACCCCCCCCAGACGATTTCGCCGACCCCCTCCCTCCGATTTTTCTGGCAAGTAATTTTTTGAGCAAATTTTTACAATTTCAGACACAAAAAATTGCCGAAGTCGCCTGCAAAACAGTACTTTTTAGCTGTATTTCAGCCCAAATTAGCGATTTTTAGACAAAAAGTGCGATTTTTTTCGATTCGATTTTTGAGCGTTTTCTAGTGCCCGACCCCCCGGCATGACCCCAGTTCCGACATTCCCCAGTTCCGACATCCCCAGTTCCGACATCCCCAGTTCCGACACCCCATTTCCGACATCCCCATTTCCGACACTCCCCAGTTCCGACATTCCCCATTTCCGACTTTTATACAGAAATACTCCTTTTTTTCAGAAATACTCATACAACAGAACGCTTTTAGCTTTACAACGTTTTCAAGCATTTCGCGGTAATAGCATAACAAAACAGCACGCATTTCCAGGTAGCAGTAAATAGCTTGACAAAATGGAAATGGCAATACCAAAATGGTTACAATACCAAAATGGTTACAATACCAAAATTTTCGTTTGACTACATATGACTATGACTACCACTTGTTTGAGTACAATACCAGGGTAGTCAAATTTGACTATATTGTAGTCAAACCATTTGACTACCAAGACCACCGGTTTGACTACTTTGACTACTTTTTGAGACAGACCAAAATTGACATTTTCAGCGATTTATATGCTTCAGTCGCCAAGTGTCAGTCAAAAATCACTTTGATTGAGGCCACAATTTGTTGACTTTGATATAATCGGTACAGGTAACTGCTAAAAATTAACCCAGAATTGTTTAATTTTCAAAAAAATTTCAATGTAATGTTCGGCCGGACCAAATATTGCCCGGACCAAATCTGACGCGACACCGGCTGGGCGTTAATTGCTGTTGGTGTGTAGGCCGATCTGACCGTTGGCCGCTACTTGGTCTTATTGGTCCCTACTCTTTTAGGCTCTGTCACCAATGTGGTTCGCGTTGAGGGCACGCAATTGATTCCATTGCATTCTAAGCACTGACCGGCGGCCGGTTTACCTAATAAAATTGCGCGCACTGCTTTCTAAGCACTGACCGGCGGCCGGTTTACGTAATAAAATTGCGCGCACTGCTTTCTAAACACATTGGCTATTAGCCCTACTTTAGCTATATGCATAGCGTAACCAACCTTGGGTCCTTGACCAACCTGGCAGCATATTAGGTCCCAGGCGAAGCTAGGGAAGATAGGGATAATGGATGAATACGTCTGAAGCTAGCAAATTTCTCGCTCCCTCAATCCGAAATAAACTAGCTATTTATTTGCTAGGCGGCGCTTTGTCAAAATTAATGTTAGGAATTTGCTATTTGCTAGCCGATTTCGCATTAACTTGCTATTTGTTATTAACTTGCTGCGAAACAGTACTGATAAGCGAAGTTTTATGCTAATTTTGTGTTCCTACACTTGTTATGGAGCCAGGTCAACTAAAAGTATCCTCACCTGCTACTAGAGCTACATTTTACTTTATCTTACGTGAAAGTCGGAAATGGGGAATGTCGGAACTGGGGAGTGTCGGAAGTGGGGATGTCGGAACTGGGGTGTCGGAAGTGGGGATGTCGGAACTGGGGAATGTCGGAAGTGGGGGTAAACCGACCCCCCTCCCAAAATTTTGGCTCAGAGGCCCCCAACCCCCCTCCCCCCTTCGGCGGATGACCTGTTACATGTATGGAACTGGTACCATACCGATCCGATGTGCTGGGGGATCAGACTCGTGGTCCATTTCGCGACCCACGTGATTCGTCATCTCGGACGTTGCCCTTCTTTCACTGCCAACCACTCCTATGTAGCCATGCTGTTGGGTGTCGGTCACCAGGAGGGCGGCCCCGGCCGGCGTGTTGATGCCATGATTCTGACAGCTCCCGACGGCCGCCGGTGCCCCATATGTCAGAGGGCTCCCAGCATAGTTGTTTTCTCAGACAGCTTCTGACATCTTAGATCTTCTTCCCAACACGGCATCGACATGGCATGGAGTGGCTTCGGTGCTTACGCTGATCCAGTCGGTTCCCATTTACCTACTCGCTGTAACCAGCTTTCGGTGGTCTGGGTGGAGCTTTGTGCCGACCACCAACTCTTTGCAGCAAGAAACTTGCCGTGCCGAGAGGATGAGCGCACGATGTCGGGCGCAGTGGCTATGTGGCCTAAACCACTACACCAACTGTGCCGGGTGGTACCATACCACTTCCTTATATGGTACTGGTACCATGGTACCCCTTCGATCGTGGCCTTAAGTGGTATAGCACCGTATATGGTACCTATACATGTAACAGGTCATCCGCCGAAGGGGGGGGCGGTTGGGTGGTCTGAGTCCAAATTTTTGGGAGGGGGCTGTGCACAAAAAACGGTTTACAAAAATCGAAAAAATCGCAATTTTTCTTCTAAAAATCGTCAGCATTGCTAATTTTGGCTGAAATACAGTTAAAAAGTGCTGTTTTAGGGGCGATTTTTACAATTTTTGTGTCTGAAATTGCAAGAAAAATCGCAAAAATTTGCTCAAAAAATGACTTGCCAGAAAAATCGGAGGGGGGGGGTGGGAAATCGTCTCGAGCGGTGGTGGGGGGTCTGGCATAAGTGGGGTGGGGCAGACCTCCCCAGACCCCCCTGTTACCTGTATGATGGTACCACTTAGGCGTCGATCGAATGTGTGCCATGGTACCAGTACCATATAAGGAAGTGGTACAATATGGTACCACTTGGAAGTTAAACCAGTTCCATATATGTATACTTGTACCATATATGTTGTTATTTACCTGAACTGTTGGATTGGCATGTTATGCAGGGTTTGGAGTATTGAGGTTCTTATGCCCTTATGGGACCTGAGTTTGCACCAAGTTTGCACTTATCAACTGAGGACTGAAAAGCTATAATGTTTCAGGTGGTGGGCAGCAATGTCGCCTTGGAAGCGCCTCACACAGTTGCCACTATGCCCCCACGAGCGGTACACCAGTGCAACATTTGCAACAAAATATTCGTCTCTTTCAAAGGTACACACACACACAACTTGTACAGGGTGTGATGTCTCACAAAATTCTTTTTGCTCCCGTTTCCGTAAATTTTTTCTGCTCAGTGCTCCTGATTCAAAATTTCTCAGGTTTGAGTCGAGCTTTCTGTACCAAATTTTTTACACACAAAATTTTCACTATTTTGGCACTTATGATTCAAATTTCAGTCAATTTGCCGAAACTGGAGCTAAAAGAATTGTGTCCATTTTTAGATGCCCTGTATTACAAGCAGAGACAAGAATAAATAACCAGTTTTGTAGGTCTGCAACAACACGCAGTAATCCATACCGACCAGAAGCCATTTCCCTGTGACATTTGCGGCAAGGCATTTCGTTTCAAGTCCAATCTCTTTGAGCATCGCACCGTCCATTCGGGTTTTACTCCGCACGCGTGTCCCTACTGTGGGAAGACTTGTAGATTAAAGGGAAACCTTAAGAAACATCTCAAGACCCATGTCAGCTCTAAGGAGGAGCTGGACGAAGCTTGGAAGCCGTTTGCAAGGTGAGTAATGACTTTTTTGGCTCTACAAATCGTTGCTTTGTAATGTTAGCTCACGCAAGGAGATATTTGGCTTTTGTTACTATCTTTATTTCATATATTTATGCTACTGGTTAATTAGTATTAAGGTCAGGCACTTAACGCCGTTTATGGTACATGTATATCTGAGGCTCGTAAAATATCCATACTTTGGGGCCGTCCATAAACTTCGACGTTCAGAGGGGGTGAGGGTGGTCGGTTGAACGTCGGAAAACGTCGCAGGGGTGGGGGGTTGGTACGAAAAACGTCGACGTTTTTAGGGCCTAATAACATTTTGTTTGTAGCTTTATATTACAAGAAAACTCAACCCAGTTCAAGTTTCCAACTGCCAAAAGTGGTAGTTGACGGTCAAAAAGTTTATTTTTTCATGGCTTTTACAGTACTATGTAAACTTCATTGTACATATTTCAATGTCGGCACAGTATCAAGTTTAGTCGGGAGGGGTATCAGCCAAAACTTTAGAGGGGTTGTGCTGAAAACGTCGGGAGGGGGTGGGGGTGCAAAATTTTGAATTTTTGAATGTCATAGTTTATTTTCCAATAAACTAAGAATTTTTCGAAATGAGCCTTTAAAAAGAGTTTTTTAATTGAAAGGTTAACAAAACAACACAAGCAGACAACAAACCCCCGGGACTCGAAAGCTAGGTTCATGTATGATTAGCACAGTCATATCAGCATCAAGCCTTTCGAACCAAATAGCTCAATTTTTTACACGAGCGAACTCAAATCTTGTTTGAAGTAAAAAATACTGTTTGGCCAAAAAAAAAGATTGTGAAGCCATCTTGTTCAAGCGCCTTTCCTACCCAGTGAACTGGCGGCTTAGACAAAAAATGGCCAGAAAAAAATCAGCTAGCTTCGCATTTTTCGGGTCGTTTGGGCCGAAAAATTACCGCGCGCTTACAGTAACGAAATGTTAATATTATTAATTACCTAAAGAAAACGGTCTAATTACAGTAACCGACGTCCCCCGGCCGACATACCGGAAGATGCAATAATAGTGCGCAGTTCCGGGGAACCCTACTTTACGCCTCCTGCCAGACCGCGCAAGAAGAAGCTGGGACTAGCCGACAGTCGTACGTGGACAGAGAAAATCAAACGGGGAGAGGTTCTACCTATAGCTGCCGTTGAGGAGAAGGTACGTTTGACTGGGCCGGGAAAAATGAGGGGTTAGTCAATACTGATAGAGGTTGAGGGGTAGTAACTCAGATTTTTTACTAAAATCAAGGTTTTCTGGCTTATTTTTTGTTAAAGCTATTCTAAATATAGGCATGCTGTTTGTTATAATACTTTTCTCATACATCAGCCGGGAAAATCCTGGGGGTATGGGCCGTCGAGGCGGTTGACCAAAATTTCTGTACTGAGGGTAGCGGCACTATATATGGTACCCCTACCTTCGCATTGCTACCGGTACCGGTACCATATATGGTACCAATCTGTTCAAATTTGGTACCATATATGGTACCGGCACCCATGGCCATAGGTAGGGGTACCATACATGGTACTGTGGTACCACCACAGTCGCTGAATGTGCGGGTACCATAATATGGTGCCATTACCTTAGGTACCGGCACCATATATGGTGTCGGTACCATAAAGGGCGTTTAGTGCCTGACTGTATTAGATAATGTCCTATTTTCAGTTGCACCGACTTCTGGACCTGATTTCGTCAGCAGAGGAGAATTTCTATACAATCGAGGAGTGTCTGGTGCAGGCGAGAGCGATTCCCCTGGAACGCTACGACTGTCCTA
This sequence comes from Sabatieria punctata, assembly GCA_030248155.1. NCBI lineage: Eukaryota > Metazoa > Nematoda > Chromadorea > Araeolaimida > Comesomatidae > Sabatieria > Sabatieria punctata. The sequence goes on from JASANB010007144.1 coordinate 53,734, forward strand.
TTTGTAAGGCGGCATACCTGTCCCGTCTGGAGTGCTCGGAACATATGGAATACGAACATCCCATGGCCAGAATGGAGAGACCTTTCTTTTGCGAGGTTGCTCTTTGTTCTATTATATTTGGCAGATTTTTTTAATCAGGACTGTCCAGTCTGATAGAAGGTTGAATTGTGTATATAAATATGCATACAAAAATTACCTAAGACATTTTTGACCGTTTTTTTGTCAGTACTCGCTCCTTAGAGATGATATGTCCCGAAGTTCATTATTACCTACCCTCCCCATCCCTAATAAGTAGTAAATAATTTAGCCAACACATATCAAACGCAATTGAAGCGTTCAGACGAAGAAATGCCTCAGTCCATAAATAGATGAAACGAGAAAAACGCGTTCAAAGTTTTCGGCCAGCCTGAAATAAATTGTGCAAACTGCTATGGCCTAAAGTGTATTATGCCAAAAGAGGCCCATACCAGTGCTACTCTGCACCTGAGTTTGGGTCACCACATCTTTCCTGATTTGCATATTTTTAAAAATTTGTGATAGTGGACTTAGGCTGTTTTAAGGTCTAAACCATAAAACAGCCTAAGTCTATATTCACAAATTTAAAAAAGATCAGTAAGAGTAAGAAAGCAGTATAACTACTAGGCTTGATTGCCTTCCAGAACTCCTGGTAGTGGACTAGCAGTCTTGCCATCAATTTGCAGCTTAAAAATTGAGCTACAATTATCTGCAATGTTAAATTTATCGTTGATAGATTCCATAATAAGGAGCCAAAAGGTGGCGCAAGGCAGGTCCATTTTAGTCTTCAAAAGCGGCATTCGATCAAAGTTTCTTGAACTAGTCTATCAGTACTCTAAGGATTTTTAAGTCTAAATAATGATTATTGAATGAGAAATTTGATTTCAAAATTTTATCAACCTTAGTAAATGATGGAACATTTGTGATTTTCAGCCGTTAGCTAATTTGCTCCAGAACCTGTAGGCGTACGCTGGCGTTCTTGCCACTATTTTGTAGCTGAAGGATAGAGCAACAATAATCTTAAATATAGCGCATAGATTTTAGGGGTTACAGATAAGCTATTGGGGTCGAAAGGGGGTCAAAAATTTTTTTTCTTCAAAAACACAATTCGACCGATGCTTCTTAAAGTAATCAAAAAGTACTCTTAAACCCCCGAGTTTTAAGTCTAAATTCTGATTACTAAGCCAGAACATCAAATTCGAAATTTTGATCCAATAGTTAAGCAGCCCGATTACTGTATCTTCGAATTGAAGCATCAAATCTGGGATTCCTTTTCACGGGGTTGAGAACTCGGCTATACTACGTAATAATGTATCAACTTTCAGCTGTCCGGGTCGTTTTTTTTTAATTTTGAGTGTGAATATTGAGGCTCTTGACTTGGACTTAGGCTTTTCTTCAACTGAATTTCGAGCACTGCTAAAAAAATCCGTTGGTGTAACTTATGACATAGAATGTTTTCAGATGAAATAATTTGTATTGAACATGTCCATAGTTAGGGGATTGTGCTGCCGAGTAGAACTCAATTTTTTCAAAAAGTGGACTGAGGCATTTCTTCGTCTGAACGCTTCAATTGAAAAGTTTAAAAAATACAGGGTGTGCCAGAAAACAACAAAGCAGATGTTTTACTGTAGTAACCGTAAATCTCAACCGATTTGAATGAATCCTTTTTTGAAAGAAAGACAAATAAATTCTTGAAAGATTGCAGAAATTTTTATTAATAGTTTATTTTATTAAGTATGTAGAATTCTCTGCTTCGTTCCTGAGATATTTGCCCTCAAAGTGATTTTGGCGATGAACTTAGACTGATTAAAACAACCCGGGAGTTTTCTCTTTTGTAGAAGTAAATCGATCTCATCCATACATGGACCGGAAAAATCCGGAGGGGGTTGCAGACCTCGGGGGGGGGGTGCCCCCCGAAAAAAGGCCAAAAAACGCCTATTTTGCCTTAAATAAGCGAAAATTTCCTCCCTCCGGGAGGGGTTGGGTGGGTTTGGCCGACCGAGGGGGGGTATACCCCCCTTACCCCCCGGCCCATGTATGATCTCATCGGCTTAGAATGGATCCTTTTTTAATGAAAGTTTGATAAATTCTTGAAAGGTTGTTGAAAATCTCTGTTTTTGGATTTACGGCAAATATAGTACGTATGTCAGTCAATAAAGGTTGGAATGAAGAATTTATTTGTTTTTTATTTAAAACTATTAATCAAATCGGTTGAGATTTATGGGTGGATGGATGGATTGTCAGGGCGGGGCCATAGCACCTTCGTTAGTTATCAGGCACACCCACATCCTGCCCTTCCTTCGCTACTAGCCTAAACACATGCTCGGTCTCAGTCTGGTCGGGTCTCAGTGTAGCTGTCCCCGTTCCCGTTTGTCCCATCACATGTGTGATTGCTATTGTAGCTTTAGGTGCTTAGGCAGCTCCAGTCAGTTCCCATTTACCTACTCTCTGGCACCAGCTCTCGGTGACCTGGGTTGGGCTTTGTGCCGACCACCAAGAACACAAGAACTTGTCCCGCCGAGTGGTTTGGACGTGCGTACGGCTCATAGCACGCGCACAGCGGCTTTGCGGCTTAAACGACTATGCCAACTATGCCGGCGAGATTTATGGGTGGTACAGTAAAAAATCTGCTGGGTTGTTTCCCTTCGTAATCTCTTTGCAATTAACATGCATTTTGGAGTTAGCTAACGGCTGAAAATCACAAATGTTCCATCATTTACTAAGGTTGATAAAATTTTGAAATCAAATTTCTCATTCAATAATCATTATTTAGACTTAAAATCCTTTAGAGTACTGATTGAGCACTAGTTCAAGAAACTTTGATCGAATGCCGCTTTTGAAGACTAAAATGTGACTCTGCTCTTGCGCTCACCTTTTGAGCCTCCTTATTATGGAATCTATCAACGATAAATTTAACATTGCAGATAATTGTTTTAGCTCAATTTTTAAGCTGCAAATTGATGGCATGAGAGACTGCTAGTCCACTACCAGGAGTTCTGGAAGGCAATCAAAGCCTAGTAGTTACTACTGCTTTCTTACTCTTCTACCTGATCTTTTTTAAATTTGTGAAT